>VDFB02340713.1:0-35499 GCA_007258455.2 Sequoia sempervirens | reverse complement strand
ATTAGTTCTTCAAAGGATTGAATCCTAGGGTTCTAATTAGAAACCACCTACAGTGTTTCCTAAGCTTCTTGGAAATAATCGTAGTAAGTAAGAGTCTTCGTGTGCGAACTCTATGCTCATAGCTCGAAATTCCCGTACGTGATCAAACGGATCAATTCTCCCATTGTATTTGTTGTATGTTGGGTACTCACAATACCTTGGAAATGGTATCATGTTAATGCTTGAGTCAAATGGATAAGGGCAAATGTCTTGTAATGAATATCTCTTTGTTGGCCCTTGTTGGATATTTTGGAACTGTAATTGTAATTGTTGGATTTGTTTCGTCAAAGAATCTATTTGATTTGGATTTTCTATACTAGTTGAGTTAGGTGTGGTTGTTTCCTTGAGTTGATTGACATCAAATTCTTTAGGAAGTTTAGCACCTTTGTCAGCTAATAATAGAAGATACTTTTCCATATTCGTTTCTTAGCATTTTTTCCATAAATTTATGGAAATGAGGCCTGCTTGAACTTTTCTCGATTTCTATAGTTATTTCTTTTCTCTCATGTGAGTTAATAAGAGGACCAAGTAGTTTCCTATATCATCCTCATGGTTTTTTCACCATGGCTGCTATTCTTTTCATTTTCGTTTTGTTGTTTTGATATGTCGCCGGTGTAAATAGGCATACAAACGTTTAAAGTTTTACTCTAGACTTTGATCTTGGATTTGATTGGATAAGTGTCAAGGTTGTTGATTTAAAATATGATTTAGTTTTATCTAGTTTCGTGATGGAAGGATGATAAAATCCTTGATAGGGAAACTTTGATAGAAAATCTCAGATTTTGGTGATAATGACACTATGCAAGATGTTGCAAGATCTAGGTGTAGGGGTAAAGCTTTCCCTTTGTGTGACTTAAGTGTTCTGGACTGTGAAAAAAAAATGTTCTGGACTGATGAAAACCTTGTTATCGATATGGGTAAACTGACAAAATGTCCTATTAACTCTCTATTTTTCTGACTTTGCCATGTACGAGAGGAGCTTCATGCTACCGGAATGTAGACTCAACGCCAGCTTAAAATAGAGACTTTATGCGTCGGAACGAGATTGGTAATGCCGCAAAACGTAAAACCGGAAGCTTGAACAAAAGACTTAATGCTACCGGAACAGAGGAGCTACGCGCTGGAACAGTGACCGAAAGCGCTAAAACAGAGACTTTGCGCTCTAAAACAGAGGAGCTACGTGCTGGAATAGAGACTTGACGCGCTAAAACAGAACCAAGAGGTGCTAAGACAGAAACTATCTTATTCTATGAAACTCACTTGGTCTGGTATCGTATTGTATGGCTGGTTGTGGAATGTATTCTGGATGAATTCTTTGACTGTGATTGTGGTGTTGCCTAAGAGCTCTTCTTTGATAAAATGTTTGTGAATCTAAGGGAGCTACAACATAATCGTCCGTATAACCTCTAGAGAAATCGTGATACCTATGAATAAAAGTCCTATGTTGGAGTAGAACTTTCCTGCTTTGATATAGAAATCGTTGCTTTCTTAGAAGTTGTTTGTATGCAAGTGTTTTCTTTAGTTTTCTGATTCGTTTGGCAAGAGATTTCTTGACAAACTTGGTGGATACCCAATCTCGAATCATGAGAAATCCACAAGTGCTTTGATTTTAAGGATTTTCTTTTGTGATGATCTTATCTGAGTTTAATGATAGAAAACACAACAATCAAGAATAGAATGGTTGTCTTTAAAAATCCTAGAATCTAAACAAATAGTGTATGTTCTCAAGAATCAATGATTCTTCTTGATTTTCACTGGTTTGATAACAAGATAAAACACTTCAGATAGACTCACTCCTAGAGATAAAAGGTCATTGTTATATACTCGAACGGCCCACAGCTTGGAATTGCGTCGACTCACACAGCCATGTCACCCCCTAGAGGGCACCCGTGTTTTTGTCTTTTCCAGGTGCGTACTCAGAGTGACGGAAGTAGATACCGGATCCCCTAAGCAAATAGTCCTTGGCAATTATATGGTGAGTGCTTGAGGGTAGATTCTTCCCCACCCCTACACTGCTGAGTATTACAATGTTTAGAAACTGACAGGCATGCTTCTATTTCTAGGTTCTTAGATAGGGTTTCCGTTCGGAGCGGAAAATGGATAAACTCCCTCGAGAGACCTCCCAATCTTTAAAACAAAGATTTTGGGGATGGTTATCCTGCGCACTTCCGTTGAAAGAGGGTTTCCCCAAATTCACATAAATTTTAAAGTGGGTTGGAATGCCATGGCTTTTGGCTGTCCCCACTCAGGTTGTTCCCGTAGGGTGAGTACTTTTTCCCACTACGGCAGGCCTGTCTAAAGGTTTTAAGAAAGCTTTAAAATGCGTAAAGTAATGGTGAGTCTGGTATTCTGATGCACCCAGTTAAGGGGAGAGCATAAACCTATCACCCAATCACAGCAAAGATGTTGTTCTTTTTAAAACCCAAAAAGACAAATGATTTACTCTATATGGAGATATTGCTCCATAGTAAGCATGATGTTCAATTTTAAACCACAAAATAAATATGACATTTCTATCCTAGGATTGATCAATTTTTATCCATTTCTATCCTAGGATTGATAAATTTTATCTATTTCTATCCTAGGATTGATAAATTTTAACCAAAAAAATAGACAGAAACATAATCTAGCCGCGGACGTGTCGGATCCAGATAAAAGAAATGATTTTGAAGATGATAAAGTGGTGCGCTAAAACAGTGACTCGGCGCACTGAAGTAGAAACCCGGCGCGCTGGAATAGTGACGTGGCGTGCTGGAACAGTGACCCGGCACGCTGTAACAATATCTCGGCTCGCTGAAACAGTAACTCGGCGCGCTGCAAAAACTCACGATTCCGCGAAAACTTTCACGCCGATACCTGTAGGACAATTTTTAAAAATTTAGCAAAATATGGGGTTATGCCCCACGGTGGGCGCCAATCTGTAAGCGGTAGAATGGGGAAAACAATCTAAACTATGTATCTATGCTTCTAAATAAGATATTGCATCTAAAACTTAATGAATTTAAACAAATTTAAACTGAAAAGCTTCAGAAATCTATCCTATTGCTCTCTAACTCTAAAGATTTCTCTAATCTACTTAGCTCTTAGATTTGTAAGCTAATTAAACTATTGAAATAACACTTAAAGAATGAGAAATGAATTAATTCTATTCCTATGTGACTAAATATGCATATTCTATTGTAATGGCAGCCATGACTGCAAATGCCAGATGCTTGATTGTTGCTTGATGGATGCTGGATGAATGCTTGAATGCTTGATTGCTTGGATGCTTGGATGCTTTGGAAACCTGCAAAGTAAGATTGCATAAGTTGGGATCTTTTTCTTGTAGCCCAAGAGCTATATTTATAGCTTTCACGGCAGCACAATTACATAGGAACACAGGATGAGGGGCTGTGATTTCATCTGGAGAATCCAAAGGCATGGGATGAGAAGGAGGAGCTGATCATGGAGAATGGTTTCTCCCCATGAAAACACCAGGCAAGATAAGAGGGAAGGTGGGTGGAAGGTTGTTGAGAGAATTTCCTGTAGGTTTGTCCCTGAAGCTTTTCCCGTGAATGGAAGTGCTATTAATTTGAATTTTGAAAAATTAATTTTATTGGTGAGTGAATAGTGGTAAAATTTATGCATAAATTTAAATATTTTAATTTATTTAAATTTAGCAAAAGAGGGATAAATGATTTTAATAAATCAAACTATAGGGTTTGTTTATTAAATTAAAAGAGAATGATAATTAAATAAAAGATTTTAGAGATCTTTATTTAATTAAGAAGAAATGTGATTTTAAATAACACAAATTATTTAAATTATGTATTTAATTTTAAGATAGAAGTATAAAAGAAGTAATGATGATAATAATTAAATAAAATAAAGTTTCTAATTTCATTTATTTAATTAAAAGAGAAATAATATGATGAAAATGATAATAATTAAATAAAACAAGTTTTTAATTTTGTTTATTTAATTAGGAGAGAAAACAGAAGAATTAATAAATGAACTTAATATAAATAAATATTTCTATTTATTTACTAAGTAGAAGAATTTAAGATTAATTAATCAAATAAATCGTATTCAATTAATTAGATTCCCCAGACCAATTTTAGGTGTCTACAAGTCTTAAATACAATCTTCCACTCATCTCCTTCTCTAATCTTGATTTGATGATATTCACTCTTTGTTGAACACCCAAAATACTGAGAGGGGGTGAATTAGTATTCTTTTAAACCATTTAAACATTTAAACATTCATTCCACATAGCGTATTCAATTTGCAATAGGATAGGAAAACATAAAAATGACCATCAACATCACATAACACATGAACACTAGATTTTTACACGGAAAACCCAAAATGGGAAAACCACGATGAGGATTAGGTCACAATATATTATAACCAATTATAAGATATTACAAAAATGCTCACTGCAAGTGGACTCACTGTCCAAGTGGACTCATTACCCACTAAAAGAAGAAAATATAGAAGACATTGTGGCACACAATCAATATTTGAACGGTTATAGTTGCATCTAACATATGCATGAATTATAGCTCCATTGAAGCTCAAAATACAAACTTTACACACTTCACACTGATCTACACTACCACTCTACTCTACTTTGCATTCACTTTATACTTACACAATTCACATCAACTATAAATCACATTACATCTCTATCTCCAAAACACCAAAAAATAACTTACATGTATATCCACTTTATCTGCAATCACTTACAACATCAATTAGGTCAACATAATTAGATGTATCATATAAAATATGTCTTGTCGGCTCATCATACATATATACATACTTTGTGCCAAGATCTACAACTCATAAAAAATAAAAATAGGTTAGCATGGACCTATAATAGCTCCCATATAATGTATCATTACTTATTAAACTCTACAATACACAAAACTTATTAGGTCAACATTGGCAATGACATAATATAGAATTCACCAATTGTACATACAAAAACTAACACGCGAACCTCCAAACTCTATGCCACTTGGAATAAAGGTAACATTAATATTGTATTGTTTAGATGAAAAAATTTGGGCATGACACCCACAAATTCACAAATCTAGATTCCAATCCATAAAGAAGTGTGGATTCACCAAAACATGTACACCAAACTGGAAACCTCTACTATTACCAGAACAAACTTTTATCACTCAACTTCTTCACTAGAAGCCAAAACAATATGAAAATCTAGATATAAGCTTTTGTAACAACCATGAAAATTATATCAAAAGCATAGAGCAAGATCTTACAAAGTGGACCAATGTGAACCCAATAATTGGATGTCTTATACACTGAATTACCTGTATTGATAGTTATTCAATTTCCATATCAACTACCTTCATTGGATCAAACCTAATATGTGGTCTCACAACATGCCCCGTTTTTCTCTTTAGAAAAATGTGGACCCCCACTTTTTTTGTTTCTTTTTCCCTTCCTTTTCTTTTCCCTTGCTTTGGTGTGTTTTTTTTGAAGGAAATGGTAAAATAATGAGGTCTTGATCCAACTTGCCCAGCCCCCGCTTAAGTTCTTGCTTTCTCGGACTTGAAATGTTTGCAAAATATTTTCCCTGGCCTTATTAACCAACCAGATCCCTGTGTCTCAAGTATCGATGTTGTTTCTTTAAGGATCTTGTATCTTCGGTAAGTTTCACTTTTTTCCCAGCTAGTCGTCACGCCCAATAAGTTGTCACCTAAGTAAGATTGTACCAGTGTGTGTGTTCCCCCCTTTTTCTTGGTTAGCCTAGTAGTGGCTTTTTCTTTTCTTTAGAACTAAATATCATAATATTTTTCACAAATTTCATTTCAAACCGATTTGGTCTCACTTGCACCTAATCATGAGCATCCTTTGCACCTAGTTTTCATGAACCCGATAGGAAAAAGTCCCGAGTCCTGATAATTCTTCAAATCTCGATGTTGAATGATTCAAACTTGATTGATTTTCAATCATTAAGTATCCAAGATGGAAATTTCCTCTAAGGCCTTTTCCACTCATCAAAATTAAAGTGACACGTAAGTGTGCCACATCAGCCACCTATGTTGCTTCCCTCTCCAATGGTGGGCCCCTACACAAGAACCAAGGAGTTCATAATTTGAACCCTAATCCACCATGATTGCACCTTTATTCAGGGTAATTAATGTATAGCAAAAGAAATTAATGAAAGTGGAAAATAGTACACATACTTGGCACCACCTCAAGCATGCAATTTCTTCCACAATACTTTACCTTTCTCTAGATTACTCACCTATAAGGACATCAAATAATTAAAAACAAGATTGTGGCACGCAAAGAAAGGTAAGTCTCAGAACATTGAAGAACAAAGCTACCAAGGGTTTTGAACCTATGTTTGGTAAATCATATCATTAGCGAAACTAGGTATGCTTCTAGTAACAAAAAAAATTTAAATTATTTTATGCATGCATGGCTCAAGTTAAATGGCATTTCCACTAGTTATGTCATTGAAACGTTGATTATTTTTAAAGAATTTAACCTAATTGTATACTGTAAATGTTGTGAGTAAAGAACTTTTCTGAAGTATTGAAATGGATGATTGAATTTAACCCTAACTCACACGCAAGGCACACATTTGCTAATAATGCAAGGAATCAAGAGAAATATGAGCACTTCTAGAAAGAAGCCAATAAACAAGGAATTTGAATTCCCCATTTCACAGGTCGTATCATTCAATGGGATAGTTATAGAGACTCACCTAGGAGGGTTCAGTGATCATGAATTTTCTACATGGATTCAACAAGCGGTGCCTCTTAATGCACTAAGAATATCATTGCAAGTGGACTACATTTGATAGGAGGGTTTCTGGTGGCAATGGACACTCCTAAAATGGTACTATAATGTATGATATGGTATGACCCAAACAAGAGGGTCATTGAGAAAGAAGGAAGAGTATATTCAGACCTCTCCACAAAGGGCATTGTATACACATTTGGGATTCCCATGTTTAAAAAAATGAATATGTTGGATATGTAGTTTCTGGCCACAACATACCTAAATGTAGAGGAATAAAACAATAATTTTATGAGTTCAACATGGTTTTGAGAGAAGCTTATGAAGCAGATGAAACAAATCCCAAGGTTAGCATTTATTCAGGATGTTCAGGACATAATAACCCTATTGAGCAGGATAACTATATACAAAGATGCTAGAAAATTTGAACCCTAGATGTTCAAGCTTATAGTGAAAATAATGGAAGGCCCTATGTAAATTCACCAAGGAATTTTATTAGTGATAAGCTACATAAATAGGTAATAACATTCCCAAACACCCAATGGTTTTCCATGTCTTCATATGTTGTCTATTCCTATGCCTTGAGGGAAAATATACAAGGATTGAACAGAGTTGGTACCCTAGGCAGAGAACCAGAGAATAATTTGATTTATACTCATATGCTCTAGATTACTATCCACCAATATCATGAGCATTATCAAAGGGTAAATGTTGTGTTTTATATGAGGTTGGTAAGATTAATGGAAGGTGACAAAGCCAAAAGATTATCCCTTGAAGCACAGAGTGTTATCCAATTTGTTGGGGGTTGGTATATTCAATTTCCTACTTTCACCTATATTAGGGTGGAAGGATTTATAGGACACCCCTTCATGCCACCTAGATATGCAATGGAAAAATGTTATTATTGGAACTTTTGAGATAGGTGCAACCATCTCATGCTCTTTTCGTGCAAGCACACAAGAAATGTTCTGTCAAATTCCCTATCACAATCGGGAATTACAAATGTGTTGCAGCCAAAAGTGTTGAGATGTGTGAGGAAGATTTGAAACTCTATAGGTTGGAGTTCTTTGCACTCTAGAAAAAAAAAACTATGATTCAGAGAAAAACATTTCCAAGAAAATAAGCAAGAAGTATGCTAATGTTTATCATCTAGAGGATTTTTGGCTTAATTGTGATGATGAGCATGATGTGAGGAAAAGGTCATACCAGAGGTTGACACTTGGAGTAGCAAAGTTTCTTAGAATTCATGATATTCTAGAACAATTGGATAATGATAATGGAGAGGTGTTGAATACGGTTTATGATACAGAAAAGGTTTTTGATGAACCTATCCCAAACCCAAATTATACAAAGGAAGTAGTAACCATCGAAGAGATTTCTAAGCAAGTATTGACATATACTCAATACTGGATTAATAGTTATATTGAGGCACTAAAAGAAGCTAGGATAGAACCCACATACTCATTGAATGTCAAGAGAAAACAACAATTAGTGGATGAATTGGGGTATGGAGGGACTACTAAAAAGAAAAGAAAGACTATAGAAATAGAGGCAATTGAGCAAGGTGAGGAGGAAGTTCCCACTACTTCAAGTCAAGGATTTTCAATGATGCCACAACTAGCTAGCTAGCACAAAGATATTGTGGCCACTCTAGCCAATGTAATGGAAATACCAAAGGTGACATTTTCTTCCATAGCAAATCCAAGAACTCAGCCTATGATTGGTGAGGATGTGAGAATGAAAACATAGACACATGTTAATACAAGGTCTATGTCATAGAAGGTGAAAAATATATTTACTTCTCCACCCTCGGTCAACATGGTAGCAATGAGACAAGACCTAGGAGGGACTCCCATAATTCAAGAGGAAGGTCCTGACCTAACTGAATAAGAAGTTAGAGAGCAACTGGATAAATTGACTACCAAGATGAAATGTTTTAAAGAAAAGTGATCTAAAGGAGATCCCATGATGCAGCCAATAGTGGAAGAAATTCAAGATACAGGGTCATATCCTGAAAATAGAGAAGAAGAAGATTTTATAAGAGGATCACTCACTCTAGAAGTGAAAAACCCTAAATAAATAGATCTAAGAAGAACAGGGGATACTACAGGTCAAAATCCCATTCATATTATTGATAAAAAAGATATAGTTGACACTCAACTTCTACAAGGAAGAAATAAATAAACTATTGAGAAACCATGGAATTCTAAGAAATAAGGAGAAATATAGGGTAAAAACGAAGGTATAGAGTCCTCACATACCCTAGGTGGTGAACCAAGAAATGATGAGAATCTTGATATTTCAAGACAATGGGAAAATAATGATCCAAGGACTGATGTTGAGAATAGGGTAGGACAAGAAAATGTAGGTCTCGAAGAGGAAGAGCCAGTGACAAATCAAGCTAATATAGAATCTGTGCCAATGAGGACAAAGAGTATTCAAGTTCTGGGGGTTGTGACAGGTAATGTTGAAAGATCAAGAAAAGAAGTTCTTGAACATGTCAATCATCAAGAACAAGGTAATAATGAAGATGTAGAATAGAACAAATAAGAACCTAATTGGTTAGTCAGGAAAATGGCTCTGTCATTGGAGGTGGAACTGGTGCCTCTAGATTTCAGAAGTTTAATACAAGGAATAGAAACCCCTAAACCTAGAGTTAGAGAAAATACAAGAAATGTTGTAAAAAGGAATGTAGATGGAGGTAGAACTCTCCAAATAGCTACTCTAGTAGGAGAGAAGAGTAATCATGAAATAACACCTAGGGATTAGAGGGCATGACAATTGATGTAGGACATTCATCATGGGGACAGGAATTAGAAGAGATGAAAGTGAATTTAGAAACTATTGTTGCTTGAGTACAAAAGAATAAGAAGAAAAGAGAGTTAAAGGAATGGATTTCTTTCCTAGAGAATTTCATCAGGTCGCTAGCCCAATCTGGCCAAAAACATACTGAATTGTGACAAAATATGGTACTAATTTCTAAGGAGAAAGTAGATGCTATTACAATGCTTCGCCATAAGGTTGATGAGGGTGAAAATAGGGTAGACCCAAATGCATGAACAAGAGGATCTACCACTTATTTTTCTATGGCCCTCAACACCCAAAATTATGCAAAATAATATGTTAATAACAACCAAAAATGAAACCTAACTATTATAGCAACTATGGGGGATGTTTTTAAAGCATAAAAGGTTGTGTACCTAGCCAGAAAGTTGTTTTTGAGCTATGGAGGATTCATTCACCTTCAGTGGTGAATGGGTCCTTTTAGGGTTTTAGAAAACTGATCAGGATCTTGTTCCTTGAATTCTACACTCTTGAAATCCATGTTATCAAGTTATGGAAGCCTATATGCAATTTTGTAGAGCTCTTTCTGTGATCTTACACTTTGAATGACAACTTTAACAACTTTGCAACTTTGACAATCTTGCTCCAAATCTTACTCAATTTGATTTTTAACCTATAAATATGTAAACACACACTCAAGGGAAGAAAAACTTGTTGATTTTTTAGTGAATGGGGGTTTGCCTTAGTCAAACCCCTTGTAGGTAATTAAACCAAATGATGAAATGAAGGAAATGAAGCATGAACATGAAACAATGTAAATGATAACACCTTGGATGATGTCTTGTGAAGAAAATATACAAACTATCATGTAGTGGCCATGAAGAATGTGGATCTAGGATGTCAAATGATGCTTTTAAATGAATCCTCAATGCTACATCCACCTCTTATCTCAACAACATGAATGCATGCATCAAACCCTTGAAATGATGGTATGATCTTGAATTGCTACAATAAACACTAGAAATTCCTTATGAATGCCTTTGAAATTCTCTAATGCTTGATCACTTGAATGCTTGAGTGCCTCATAAAACTTCTAGATGAAAATGATGTGAATTAACCCTTTATTTATACTAAATTAGAATATTAACCCTGAAATTTGAAGAATTAAGGCCAACACCAGATCTGGAAAGAAAGATAATTAAATTCCCACTAGAATGAAATTCAAAAAGGGGGGTCTCATTAATGGAGGACCCATTCGCCACCTTGGGCGAATGGGTCCTAGCTAAGTTTTCAGGTCCAAGCTTCAAGGAACTAAAAGAAGGCTAAAAACCCATTCCAAATCAACTGAGAAAGGGGGGTCCTATTAAGGGAGTACCCATTTTCCATCAAGGGATAATGTGTCCTAGCTCAACTTACTAGCCAAACTTTTCCCAATGAAATATTTTCAATTAATTTATGATTATTAGTAGATTTTCGAGAGGTTTCAAAACTAAGGCCTCAATAGGGGGTTCATAACTCCAATTAACCACAATTAATTAAGACCACCTAGATAAATGTGAAAGTGTTTTAAAACACTTTACAACACTTAAACAAGGTACACATTATATACATTTTTTATTGAAAAGGGGCCCATAAGGCTTAATTAAGAAAATACATCTTAGAAAAGTGTGAAAGTGTGTTACAACACTTTACAACACCCTTGAAAAGGATTAAATAAGGTATATTTTAATAAAATAAAGGTCCTAAAATAGTGTGAATGTATCCAACACATTACAACACCACTCCAAGACATCATTAGTTCAGCTTTAATGTCAATTATCAAACCAAGCAAGGAAAAGGCTACTTTTTTCGTTACTACAAAGGTAATTGTGTTTAAAGAAAGGATAGAGTACCTAATGAGGCAAGGAGAAAAGTTAATAAAGGATGCAATTGGGAAATTTAAGGAAGCATATTGTTGGTATGACAAATCCAAAAGAATTGAAGGTGAATGTCAATTTCACCAAGAACAGAGTAATGCAAAGAGGTGAAAGCTAAAATTTCTTCTTCAAATGGTTGTCTAAGAGTTGGTAAATGAGAAGATAGCCATGGAACAAGAAGTTCTGGTAATTGAGAAATGGAGGAAACAATTGAATTGGGAAAGTTACAATTTATGAAAATGTGTAAACGAATTGGAAAAGGTCACTGAGATATGCAAGAAATTGATAGATAAAGATGAGATATTTATTGAAATGCTAGCTCGGCAAAGCTATGATTCTCAAAAATTAGGATAGGATGATAAGGAAGTAAAAGCTTTCAAGGAGTGGATTGAAAAGGTGAATAAGGATCCTATTTAGTCATTAATTTGAGAGGTTATAGATGATATCATAAAGTGCAAGAATGCTATGACCAAATATGAGAAAGAAGTAATGCAGAGAAATGAAAATATAATTCAAATATCAAAAGAGTATGCTAGGCATAAATACAGCTGGAAAGTAATCCAAGGCGTTCCAAAAGAATGTATGCATCAAGTTTTTATTACTTTCTAGGAATATCAGTAGAGGGGAGATGAATACAAGTCTTCATACCCGGATCCAAATGAAGAAGAATACGTAGTCACGACCTGGAACCTGAAGTTAGAAGATTGCTAGTGATGAAAAAGTCAAAATATCTTTGACTTTTCCTAGAAAGTTCTAATGCCAACTGTCACCTACCACGTGTTGCATTTTGATTTTTTTCTCTTATTCTCTTTGATGGAATTAATTCCAAACTCTTTGGGGCCTTGTTCCTATAAAATTTCATTAGTTGCTTTATTTTATTTTAAGTTCAGAATTTGTGGATGTCAAAGAATTAAAACTTTTTCCAAGTTTTATTCTTTTTCCTATTTTTCATTCCATTCTAGACTAAAAACTTGTATGTTTCATTAGAATTTAACTGATATCAGAGCCAATTTCAAAGCTATTTCCTGATATGAAATCTTATGTAGTTGATTGTTTGTTCCTATCGGACAAGACTGTGTGTTGCACCATTTAAGGGTGCATACTGACACTATCTGGTGGCAAATGATCCCTCTTTCTTTAAACTCTTGCATCATTATGTGCCTAGCTGTGAAGCAATCTAGTGACATATGGAATGATTTTCTCTAGTGTGGTTATTTTTTGAGGCATGCATGGATACTACCTGGGAGAAATTTTACTTTTCAATAATTTTTTATGCTTTATTTTAGAATAGATGCTTTATATTCCAAAAAATGTTTCAAAAATGATAAATGCATGGAGTTTGATTATAAATCTTTTGATTCCATGAAATTATTGAATGCTTAATGCTAAATATACTTGAATATATCCAAGTTATTTGAGTTTGATGAAATATTGTTGTAAATCTTTTGATTTCATGAAGTTATTGAATGAAATTTGAATGAATGGACTGAGATTATGTTCATATCTTTTGGATACCAACCAATTATTTACAACCATTTACCCCTCGTATTTAACAACAAAATCACAATGAACCCTGAGTGAACCTAGTGCATCAAGACCCGACATAAATGAGCCTTGGGATTAAACCAAGTTTGCCTTAGATTTAGGCTTCCTGATAGAGTCTTTCAAGAAAGGTAGGTTCTCGTGGTACTCTGTGAGAATTTTATCTGCCTATTGGTGTGTGTGTAGCATCCATGTCAACAAAACCTTCTTACAAAAGTGCACTTAATAATCATCCTCAAACATCCTCAAGCTATACAAACTGATCTACACAATGTTCTTCATACTAGAATACAATGTTGGCATCAATGAAAACATTGACATAATGCAATGCACTTATCCCTAATGCTTGTAAGGAATTTAAGGTAGCAAAACAACTTCCTACACTAATCTTGAGAGGAGAAAAATAAAAAACTTTATAGATCTTTAACAGTTACAAAAAACTTAAACACAAATATCATGCATACCACAACACAAAGATTTACATGGGGAAAACCCTTTCAGGAGAAAAACCCCACACTCCAAAATCCACTCAATATATTATTTAGAAATCAAAAGATTATAATATAATTACAGAGCAAGTTTATCATAGGAGTATCACCACTAGAGATCAAGGGACAACACAACCACTATTAGACTCTTAGAATACACCCTTGTCTACATACATCCCAGTTGCTTATAACAAGATTTTTGGAACCTTCTAGAATTAGGGTTTTACAAGGTCATTTTTTATTTGACATGTTAACAAAAAAACCTTGACGTGTCAACTGGAAAAAACCTTGATGTGTCAGTGGGAAAACCTTGACATGTCAACAAAAAAAAATCAGGGCAATACCCCAAACCCCACGTCTTGCTATGAGTGTGCAGTATTTGCATGATCATTTGCCACATACCAACATACATCCTATCAACAGTAAACCATATATAATTTCAAGGTTGAGACACATTTTCCAAGAAAATCTCCCACTTTTCAAACACCTTGCAAGAGCAACATGAGGGTGTAACCATTGTCTCTTTAATTGCTAGGGGCCAAAAGGCCCATAGTCTTTGAACACCATTTGAATTTCTCTATGCTCACAGGCTTACTTAAAGAATCAACAACATTCATTAAAGTCTTTACCTTAACTAGCTTCACCCCACCATCTTCAACCATATCTCTAACAAAATGATATTGTACATCAATGTGCTTGGTCCTAGCATGAAATTTCAGGTTCTTGGCTAGACATATCGCACTCTGACTATCACAATAAATTGTCACTGCACCTTGTTTTATTCCAATATCTAAACAAAGTCTCTTAAGCAAAATGGCTTATTTACAAGCATGAGTAGCTACCATATACTCTACTTTAGTAGTGGAAAAAGCAACCACATCTTGTCACTTACTCATCCAACTAATTGCACCACTAAATAAATTCAAAAACATTAGCACTAGTGGATTTTTTGCTATCAACATCACATGCCCAGTTTGAATCCACATCACCATGAAAATCAAGGGAAATCTTGTCTTCAGACATATTACTACGATAACATAAGGAATAATCTGAGGTGCCCCGTAAATATCTAAAGACTCTTTTAACTACATCCCAATGAACTCTACCAGGATTAGACATATATCTGGAAAGAACTCCCATTGCTTGAGCAATATCTGGTCTAGTACAAACCATAGCATACATCAAACTTCCAACTACACTCTGGTAAGGCACTCTGCTCATGTCTTCCATCTCTAATGGAGATGTATGAAAATCTAAAATAGATAAGTTTGTTCCAATCGAAATAGTAATACACAATGGTCTACAATCCTGCATATCAAACCTCTATAAAATTGAGTTGACATACTTGCTTTGGCCAAGTCATAACTTTCTTTTCACTCTATCTCTTTTAATTTCCATCCCAATAATTTTCTTAACTGCACCAAGATCTTTCATTTCAAATTTAGTAGCAAGTTGATATTTTAGTTCTAAAATCATACATTTCCCTTTACCAATAAATAACATGTCATCGACATATAATGCAATAAACAGGAAACGATCACTATCAATTTTATAATCAACACAATGATCTAATTTAGAATGCTCAAATACCAAACTCAACACATATGAAAAATTTTGGTACCACATCCTAGGACTCTGTTTACAGCCATACAAAGATTTCTTCAATTTGCAAACCAACTTACTTTTACCTTTCACCATGTAGTACTCTGGCAATGTCATATGAATATCCTCCTCCAAATTACCATGAAGGAAAGCAATTTTCACATCCATTTTCTCAACCTCTAAACCATAAGTAGTAGCAATAGAAAGAAAAAATCTAATGGATGTCATTTTTGCAATAGGAGAAAATATCTCACCATAATCAACACCTTCAAATTAAGAGTAACCCTTCGCAACCAACCTTGCTTTGTAATTTTCAATACCTCCATCTAAATCAATTTTTTTCTTGAACACCCATTTACAACCAATGGGTTTTTTGTCCTTTAGGCAATGGTACAAGATCCCATGTATCATTCCTTTTCAAAGATGTCATTTCTTCATCCATAATAATCTTCCAAGATTCTGCATTATTCATACCTAGTGCATCTTCTATAGATCAAGGTTCATCCATGTTAGTATTCAAAGAAAAATACATCTCTTATCATCAAGTGACTACCTTTCAGGTGTTTTTCTATGCCTTGTAGACCTATGAACAAGCTAAGTTGGAGGTTCTTCCTCCTCTTTTGAAGATACAGAGCTAGATGAGCTCTCCTCAACTTCTTGTCTAGCCTTGGGCCTTGATTCAACTTTCTTAGGTGTAGAAGGAAATTGAATCACATCTTCCTATTTACTTAGTTCTAGTTACATTGTAACAGAAGAAGGCTTAGTTTCTCTAAAAATAACACTTCTACTATGTATTACCTTTTATGCAACATGATCCCAAAGCTTGTATCCTTTCTCCCATAACTATATCTGATGAAGATACATTTCACAACCTTGTTCTCCAACTTTGTTTGCTTCTCTTTTGGTACATTTGCATCTACCTCACAACCAAAAACTCTTAGATGTCTTAATGAAGGATTGCAACCCGTCCATGCCTCTATAGGCATCTTATCAACAAGAGCTGATGTAGGAGACATGTTAATCAGGTAATAGATAGTGGCAATAGCTTCAGCCCAAAACCTTTGTTCCAGCCTAGCACCACTCAACATACTCCTAGTGTTCTCCATTAGTGTCCTATTCATTTTTTCTACAACTCTAATCTATTTGGAGAATATGGAGTTGTCTTTTGTCTATGAATACCACAATCTTTAGTGCTCAAACATTTTATTTTCTTTCTAGTCTACAACTCAACCATTGCTTTAAATTATTTAAATCGACTAAAACCTTCAAATTTATTCTTTACAAAATATACCCATGTCCTTCTACTATAATCATCAATAAATGAAACATAATATGTGGATTTACCAATTGAATGAACATCTCTAGGACCAAATACATCATAATGAATAAGATCCAATGCACCACAAGATTTATGAGAACTTGAGTAAAATTGAATGCAATTTGTTTTGTTTTCCATAAATGCAATTCTCATAGAAATCAAATTCACGATTACAATCAAACAAACCTTCAACAAGGTTTTTATTTTTCAAGGTCCTTAGACCCTTTTCTCCAATGTGGCCAAGTCATTGGTGCCATAACATAATTTTCTCTGTAGGTAACTTTGTCTCAGAAGAAAGAGCACCCTTGGATACCCAAAAGCCATGACCATCTGCTGAAGGTGAAACCCTCACTTCTATAGACTTTCTTTTCATAGAAGTACTACTACACTCAACAATGAATGCATCAAGCTTATACAATGCCCCATATATGACACCTCTAGCAATCACAATATCACCTCTAACCATCTTGCATCCTAAATCATAAAATACTAACTACACACCTGCATCTGTTAGTTTGCTCAAAGATAACAAATTTCATGCTAATCCAAGGATATGCAACACACCATTAAACCTTTTTATTCTACCATCAAGAAACCTGATTTTAACTTTACCACAGCCAACAATGACTAAATGAGAGTCATCACCCAAGTACACCTTACCTCCATCAAATTCTTCATATTCACAAAACCAATCTCTATTAAAGACCATATGAAAAGATACACCTAATTCAATTAACCATAGATCATTACCTACACAAGTTTCCAAAGCTGCAATGAATGTGTCACCATCTTCCTTCTTGGACTCATAATCATAATCAAATTTCTTCTTTTTCTTCTTCTTTTCTTCTTTGCATTCCTTAAAAACATATCTAGGCTTACCGTAGTTCCAGCAAATAAATTTGGACTTTGTAGGAGATTTAGATTTCCCCTTGGACTTGGATTTTTTACGCTTCTCATTCTTCTTTCCTTTTTCCTTAGGTCTTCCATGAACATTTAGGGCCTCCTTGGAAATGATGGATACCTTCCTCCTCATCTCTTAAAAAAGAAAAGAACCCACCAAATCTTTAGTATTCAATATAATAGAAGTAGTCCCAATATCCATAACAAGAGAATCCAATGAATCAGACAAAGAACAAAGCAAGATCTGGCATTTCTCCTCCTCATCCATTTTGACACCAATTGATGCTAATTGAGCCACCAACATATTTAATTCTTCTAGGTGGTTTTTGATTCATCCACCCTCTTCCATTCTCAAGGAATACAACTTCCTCAAGAAAATACTTTTCACTAAAGATTTGGCCTGATACATCTCACCAAGCTTCTTCCATAGTTTCTATGCAAAGGTCTCTTCATGGACATTAATTAAAATAGAGTCTTCCAAGCACAATCTAATAAGACCCTTGGATTTATGATCCATAACATCATATTGAGCAGCTTTAGTAGGATCTGCATGCCTTGAAACATTATCATCAATAGCATCCCATAGGTCTCAATCTATCAACAGATTCTCCATCTTTAGCTTCCACATATCAAAATTATTTCTAGAAAATTTCTCCACCTCTATTCTCCCTGATGAACTTTCCATCTAAAAATTCTTGTAACAATATCACAAAGTGTCTTCTACACAAGATCCCACTCAAATCTAGATTAGTTTAAAAAACCCAACAACCCATAACTAAAACCAAAGGTGATCAAGCTCTTATACCACTTGTAAGGAAGTTAAGGTAGTGGAACAACTTCCTACACTAATCTTGAGAGGAAAAAAATGCAAAACTTCATAGATCTTTAATAGTTACAAAAAAAATTAACAAAAATACCATGCATACCACAACACAAAGATTTACGTGGAGAAAAACCTTTCAAAAGAAAAACCCCACACTCCAAAAGCAACTCAATATATTATTCAAAAATCAAAAGATTACAATATAATTATAGAGCAAGCTTCTCACAGGAGTATCACCACCAAAGATCAAGAGATAACACAATCGCTATCAAACTCCCAGAATACACCCTCGTCTACATACATCCCAGCCATTTATAACAAGCTTTTTGGAACCTTCAATAATTAGGGTTTTACAAGGTCATTTTTCATTTGATGTGTCAACAGGAAAAAACCTTGACGTGTCAACAGGAAAAAACCTTGACGTGTCAACAGGAAAAAACCTTGACATGTTAGCTAGAAAACCTTGACGTATGAACAAAAAAAAAATTGGGGCGATGCCCCAAACCCCATGTCTTGCTACGAGTGTACAATATTTGCATGATCAGTTATCACATACCAACATACATCCTATCAACAATAAACTGTATATAATTGCAAGGTTGAGACATATTTTCCCAACAATGCTCATGTTGCTAACAAATGCATCAATGACAAACTCCTTATTTTTCCAACACTCTTTAGGTCATTTTTTGTGAAATACTTTGCTCCACTCAAATAGTCCATAATATTATCCATCCTTGGAAATTGGAATCTATACTTGAATGTGATCCTATTGATTACTCTTGAGTCTGTACACATTCTCCACTCCCCATATTTTTTTGGTGTCAATACAGTAGGTACCGCACATGGGCTCAATCTCTCTCTGATCAATCCATTCTTCAATAATTCTTGTGTTTGTTTGTTCAACTCTATTATTTTTGTAAGTTTCATCCTATGTGACATTTTTTTAGGAAAACTTTCTCCAATTATTAGATCTATATGATTATTTATGCTCCAGATCGATGGGAGTCCATATGGTACATTCTCTAATATTATATCTTCATACTCTATCAACAATTCTACTACTTTAGTCTATGGTGGATTGTCACCCTTTGTGACAGAATTCTTTGTCTCTAGATCACTACACTTCTTTGGAATCGATACATAACACATTTTCTCATGCCTCAATCCTTCTAGAAATTTCCTTCCATCTACCAAACATATTCTAGCAATACTACAAGCTTCCTTTTTGTCCTCTTCTCCCTAAGGTATCAATATAGTTATTTTTCCATTTGAAGTAATAGTATAGGTATTCTTCCTTCCATCATGAATTGCTTTCCTATCATATTTCCATGGTCTTCCTAACGATAAATGGCATGCATCTATGGGCATAATATACACAACACTTCATCATTATATGAGCCTATAAGAAATTTCACCAAACACTACTCACTTACCAATATCTTATGTTCATCCTGAATCCATGCTATCTTGTAGGGATTTGGATGTGTCAATCTCTTCAAATTCAACTTTGTCACCATCTCTTCTGAAAATAAATTATCAGTACTACCACTATCAATTATAAATTTACATACCTTTCCTTCATATTTACATCTTGTCTTGAATAAATTCTTCCTTTGTAGTGGCTCCTTAGCCACTTCTTCATGGATCAAAGCTCCTCTCATTACCAATGACTTGCCTTTCTTTGGTTTCTGAACTAAACTAGGGGATCCAATAGGTTCTTCATCCACATAAGTTGTTCTTCTGGTATTTTTAGTTCTCTTGTCAGTAATTCCCTAATGACATTCAAATGCTCTATATCCTTCACCTTCACACTTGAAACAAGTTCCTCAAAATGCTCTCTTCTCAGAACTTCCTTCATTTCTCCTATATCCATCATTTTGATAGGAATTATGACCTCTATCACTACGATAGAAAAAAAATTTCCTCTTTTCCTCTATGGTATGAATTGTTATCCTTCTCTTCACTATACTAGGGTTTTCCATCCTTGTTTTGCTCTGAAAATGGTCTTCTCTCTCCATATTATGATTTGCTTCTCCAGAATCTTCCTCTTTCACTTCTTTGTCAAACTTCTTATTCAACTTTTCCTCTACGTTCAATGCAAATTGGTATGCTTCTTCAATTGTTGTCATCTTTACCAGGCTCAACTCTTCTTGGATGTTTATTCTCAATCCACTGATGTATTGTGCAACCTTCTCCTTCCTTGTTTCACTATGTCCAGCCCTGATGATCATTTTGTAAAATTCTTCAGTATACTCCATAGATTTCTCCTTTTTCCTGAGGTTCTACAATATTTTCAATAGTTCAAGCTCATAATCAGCAAGTATTGTAGACACTTAAAATTGTCCTTAATTATGTTACACACTTGAATCTAATTATTAACATCATTTCATCCTAAAATTATTCTTTTTTCCTATTTAATTAAATAAGCCTAGTTATTTAATTAAATGCATCATTTTCATCTATTAATCTAATTAATTTAATTAGGTTAATTCACTGTTTAATTAAATAAAATGAATTATTTAATTCAAACACCTTATGTCCTCTCATTTAATTAAATAATCTAAATCATTTAATTAAATGTCACTTCCCCTTTTCATTAAATTAATTAATTATTTAATGAGCACCCTAAAATTCTTCAACTTGCATAATTAAAACTTTGTTTTAATTAACTAATTACTAATTTTACTCACCCATCCACTTGCATAGGGAATATTTCAAAGAATATTCTTCCATTTGGCTCCAAAAATGGAATATTCTTTCCTAACAAACTTTGTAACAAAATTTCTAACAACTTTGAAAGTGTGTTTGTTTGAATCATTGTAAACCATTGATTGATTCTTTGATCCATGTGATCTTTGATTCTCGTCTATTGATGAGAATCCTTGATCCATGTCTTCACCTCACTTTGCATCTTGACCATTGATTGACCAAATCAATCTTAGCCCTTGATTCACCATTTTCTCTTAAAAATAAATCACATTTTGGAGAGAACTGGATCCACTTCCATCAAAGTAAATTTATGTTGCTCGTTTGAATACTATCTTTATTCATACTTGCATCCATTGTCAATCTTTTTCATCTTTCATCCATCCTCACCATAGTTTCATCCATTTCCTCTTAAGCTTTCATCAATGGAGTTTGATTAGACACTCGTATTATCCAAGGGATTGGGAAAGGGCCATCATTCCATATCAATATTACACCAATCCCCCAATTGGATATGGTTTGGATTTCTAGATTAGGTTCTTTTTTATGATTTCATGGTTTACTTCATGCTTAGTTTAATGGTTTCTTGTTTTTGAAGCTTTCGAACATCTCATTAGGATCATAACTTAGGGAGTTTAATATAACTTAAATTCATTTGGATCTGGTGTATTTAACTCATAATATGACTATGATCACAAGTATAAACCGATCCTTCAACTTTGTCACCATCCTATCCCACTTTGTGATCTTCTCCTTTCCCCTCCTATTCCTATCCAATTAAACTTATTTCTACCAAATAGCAACATGTCCTTTAGACTTAGTTTTTGCAAATCTCACTCTTTTTAGATCTTCCATTTCTTCATACTCAAATTATTCTTCCATATCATTGATCCAATCAATCAAATTCCTTAGGGTTTAAATTTCTCATGTAATTTTGAATTTTAATTATAGGTCTCTTACCAATCTTGGAAATAGCTTTTAACATCTTCACCTGAACTGAATCTTCTTCTTCTAGGTTTTCTTCATTTTGATTTGCAACATGATCTAACTCATCATCACTTTCACCCTCATGTATAGGTTTTATACCTCTCCTTCTACCTTCTTCTATAGCATATAATCATACTCTCATTGCTCTCATCATCTCTAACATTTCATCCATTCATCCCGCAACATTTTCCATAGCAGATGTTCTTCTTGGAAGAATCTCTCCCCTTGGATCCAATGCAACTGCCTCAATTTGGTGATCTAGCTACAAGGTCTCAACTACCTCACAGTCAGTGCTCAATTGAAAACACTTGTAGTCTGCCTCAATTTGGTGATCTATTCACCACAATTAATTCCTACTCAGGACTCGTAAACTCACTGCCTCATATGCAAAATGACTAGGGCTCATAGGCCTATTGCAAAGGCATTACAGATATTACAATTAGCACATCATATTAAAGTCCACAACTGGAGAACTTGAATTATTCTTCTATCTATAAACTATATACTTAGTTGATTTCCTTCTAATGGATTATAAATGATCTTAAATATGAATTTATAGCTCCATTCATGATTTGTGTTGGCCTCAAGGGCTTACAAACCCCAATGCAAGATCAAATGTGTAGGTTGACCAAGAACATGAAACGTGACCCATCGAGAGATAGAATGTATTGTGGATCTCCAAGCTAGTTCCCCTAGTCCTAAAATTCCTTGTATAATGTTCCATTAAGCTCCACACATCCCAAAAAAGGTCCATACAACAAGTCTAAGCTAGCTAGGACCTAAATGTTGTACCAAATAATTGATAGTGAAATTTTGAGAGCAATAATTTTCTGCAAACAAATGCAAATCACCTAAAATTTGGATATGTCATAGATGATCTCGTCTAAAACTAATATCCTACTCTATGAGCTAAGGAATAATAATGTGGTAAAACATGGAAGAAGCTATAGATTGAACTGGAAGAAAAGAAATGTTTTTGGTTGATACAAGATTACTTTACAACCAAGCATGCTCCTACATCAAAAACCTAACCATCTTGAATGATCATGCCACGTAATCCTTCTCTCAATGCATTGGTAATGACCACAAACTTTCCTTAAAGATTAGGAACTCTAAGAATTGGAGCATAAGTAAATTTTTCCTTCAAAGTTCAAAAATATTTTTCACACTTTTCCATCCACTCAAACTATTTGTCTTTTCTTTAGAGTGAAGTGATAGGATTTATAATTTTGGAAAAATTTAGAATAAATTTCTTGTAATACCTGACTAATCCCATAAAATTGTATACATTTTGCGTGTTTTTGGGTGTCATCCAATCTAATATTGACCCTTTTTTATGGGATCAACTAAAATTTCCTTTGTAGAGATTGTGGGCCCCAAACATTACACTTACTTTTAGAAAAATGTGTATTTGGAAAAAAAATCATATAGTTTATGTTCCCTTAAACATTGAAGAACTAGCCTCAAATGATGATCATGCTCCTCCCCATCCTTGGATTATATCAAAATATGATCAATGAAGCTAAGGATAAATTTATCCAACTAATTTCTAAGGATGTTTTTCATCAAATTTATAAATGTTGTAGGGGCATTGGTCAATCAAAATGGTAATACATTAACATCATAGTGTCCAAACCTCATTCTAAATGTTGTCTTATGGATATCTTCACCTTTAATTTTCAATTGGTGATAGCTAGATCTCAAATTGATCTTCGAGAAGATTGTTGCACCATGCATTTGATCAAAAAGATCATCTATTGGGAGCAAGGAATATTTATTCTTGATTATGACCTTATTTAGCATGTGATAATGCACAAATGTAATGCCCCATAATTATTTTTGATGAAGATCATTAGTTCTCCCCATGGTGACACATTGGGATGCTTCAACCCCTTGATCATCAACTCTTGTAACTAAGCTTTTAGCTCAATCAACTGAGCTGTAGACACGTTGTAAAAATCCTTTAACAAATATTCAAAACTTGATACAATTGGTGAAATAAAATTCTCTCTTGAGAGGGGAAAGAGCCTGTGGTGCATTAGATGAGTGGTGGTGTTATTTTTGTGGCCACCAAGGTTCAAGTCTTCAAACTTGACCTATAGCATTGTTGCTACTATTGACGATGTTGGACCACCATTGAAAAATCACTCTAACCTAAAAGAGGGACGAAGCTCGTGACAAGACCAAGTGTTGAAGATAGTCTTGATGAAGAGGAGGAGCTCGCCGCAGTGGGTGATCCCACAATACTAGTTTACAATTTTTGGCCAAACTAGACACTGAACTAATTTTTTATAACTAAATCTTCACTTTTGGGCACCTATAGCAGCTAAACCGTGAGGAATTTGAAGATGATGCAAACTAGTGATTTGTGACAATTTTTTTATAGATTCTAAATATTTTTTTCTTATTTTTTTTGGAATCAGATTGCACTTCTTTTTCTATCTCCTTTGAAAACTAGTTTTTTAAAACACCATTTTTAAGGAGTGACACTTACCTTATAACACGTTTTTTCCATGAAGGATAAAATTCTATTTTTTTTAATTTAGATTTGTAACTATGATATCTAGTGCTTCCAATTGGTTTCATAGTGTTTTATTGAACATTTTTTCCTTAATCAAGTTTCAAAGTCAAACCAATTACAATTCAGACATAGGTGGACCATATAACACAACTTTTTTTGTATGTATTGAAATTCCTTTTTTTGTTGGATCAAGTACTTCAATATCTAGTGCACTCATATTTTTCAAAAAAAAATTATAATCTTCTATTTTTCCACATGTACATAATAGAGAGCTTGATTTTCAGTGAAAAACCTACATTCACAAGAAATAAAAAAATAAATATAATAATAAAATAAAATTTATTTAAAATTATACTTTTTGGGAATCTTATAATAAGGACTACATACTTACAAAAAATAAATTTTAAATGAATTCATTTGAGCCCCCAAAAGGTAAATCGAAAGTGGTTTTTTATTAGCATTTTGATAGGTGTAAAGGAGACTCCGTTATAGGTATGGTTTAAAACTAGGGGGGGTTCTATACAAGGGGTTTTGATCTAAGGTAGTTTGATCAAACCCTCTTCAATTGGAATTCTTTAAATGTAACTTTTTAAGGCTTATATCATTATATTTTCTAAAAATATGTGATTTCAGCAAAAATTAGAATCTCCCAGAAATTGTAAACCAGCCTTTGTGGGATCACCCTAGTACCAAGCACTTGTGTTTGGGGCCCACTCCCCCACTAGGATGGTGTGCTCGAAGGACTTTGTGATCCTATTGGGTTATCATGCTCACAGGAGTGGTGGTTGTAGTGTATCAATGTTGGGATGAGGTCTCTATTTGTGGCCTCACTGGTTCACAGCTCCAGTCAAAAGCGCGGGGCTCTAGCTCCGTTTATGAACCCAAAAAAAATCTCTTGGGAGGAAAACCTAACAATTCTTCAAGGAAAACATCTCAAAATTAATAAATAATGAGATGGTATTGAATTTATAATTCCTTAGGTTCCTAAACCTAATTCATTTTCACTAAAAAAATCTAAAAACATTTTCTTTTAGATATTTTGAGTTGTATAGCTAACACTTGCCTCATCCTAATATCACACTTAGTCCCTTAGATTTGAACATGATTCCCAAAATCATCTAGGAACTTGACTATTTTAGAAGACTATTCTTCCTTTTCCCTATCGTTCCACACCTAATTCATTCCTAAATTAACATCATAAGATCCCAATGATGCTACATGTAAATTGAATTTAGTTGAAAAGGTGGTTAAGATCACCTTAGCCTCAAATAGACACTACTCTGCTTGAGATATTTCTTGATTTGCATACTAAACCAACCATGAGTTGGCTATATAACTAGCTCACCTGGGAGTTTTACTTAACAATATAAGTGTTTAAAAAATTTATGGCACCAATATCAATGAGAATGTAGATTGGGATACCAAATAAAGTACTTGAAATCTTGATAGGTTCAATCTAGTACTCTCCATGATAGTTATCTACAACTGCATGAATTATCTATTTGAAATATGTCTACTAAGAAGGCAAGGAAGGATTCCTAAATTGATTCCCTTGACTTTTATTTTGAAACTAGTTTATGTAGTGACCACCTTTACATGTGAAGCAACCTCCTAAAGGTCCTTTCTTCTCAAATCCTTGATCATTTATTCTACCATTTATTCTCTTGAAATAATTGTCCCTCTTTCTATCTTGAAAGTCATTTTTTACTATTCTTAGACCCTTTCTATTGA
Organism: Sequoia sempervirens; assembly: GCA_007258455.2. Lineage (NCBI taxonomy): Eukaryota > Viridiplantae > Streptophyta > Pinopsida > Cupressales > Cupressaceae > Sequoia > Sequoia sempervirens. Next base: position 9,380 of record VDFB02340713.1, on the reverse strand, counting down.
ATTTATGTTTGGTATTTTGGTTCCAATTCTTTTTTTAAAGGAGGGTGTAGGTTTTGACCAGCCAAATTTCTTGTGGAATTTATCTTTAAAGGATGATATGTATTTAATATTCTAGTCTTGTTTGATATCCTTTTCAAACACGTGGTCCATTTTCAATGGACCATGGACATTTACTTCCCCTCAAATCAAGGATTCAATCCCACAATGAAATTTTGTATATGAAACCATTCATCCCACTGGTACTGGGGTATATATTTTAGGAGCCTTATGATTTTCCCCAATACTCAATCATGAACATATCTCCTTGTCATAGATTCTAAAATTCATTCATCTTTTAGTCCCATATCAAACCACCTTTGCTTGAAAGTGACTACTAACTAGTCCCATATCAAAATCATAGAATCCAACCCATTTCTATATTCTAATTCATCCACCAACTAGAGGCTTCTCCAAAAAGTTTATAAGCTCCCCAAGCCACCTTATTTATCTCAAAGTAGTTTTGGATTTGAAATATTTCTCCATATCATTGATCCATACATCTACTTTATCTCTGAAAATAATCCCATAAAACTTAGGCATGTTTATCATTTGATATCTTGAGCTAGCTCATTAGCCAATCATTTCCTAGAATCTTCTTGTCTTATCCCCATATTAAGTCACCTGATTATTCTAGGACTCACTGTGTCCTTCATGCTCACTATGACCTTGGGTTTGTTCCTCACCTTCTTCCTAATTTTGAGGTTGTTTGACTTCTTTTTCCAAAACATCTAGCCTATCCCTAGTCTCATTCAAGGCTACAATAATTTGGTCCATATTATCTATAGATTCATGTGCAACTTGACCTGCTCCATCTTGACTACCTCCTATGTATGTTCTAGTTCGAACCATGGTTAAATCTAGAATTTTATAAAGTGGAATTGTTAGCCTAATGTTTTGTATGGAATACCAAATTTGAATAATTTATTGAAATAATTGCTTCTTTATTACACACACATAATTATATATTCAAAGTCTTATCACATAGGTAGAACATAAATTCCTAGATGTAAGAAAGAAGAATTTTTATCCATAGAGAATTGGCCATAAAGTATCCTTATTTAAATAGGATCCTTTCATATCTACAAACATTTGACTGATGCTAATCAAATAAAGGAACTTCTTTATGTTCTTCTCCATGTGCATCTAGTACTACACTATTTAAGGTAGGGTGTACTCATAGGTACTCCCCTATAACCTTCTTACTCGCAATTTGTATGTCTCAACCATAGCCAAAAGGAATATCTCAAACAACTGAGGATTTCTTTTGTTTGGACATGGTGGGGGTAGCAAGTGTCAAACTCTTCCCTTTTTCTAACTTTATTTGAACCAAGGTTGTTGCCATAATTTTGATATAAGAGAGCCATAATTCTTCTTTGATGTTGGTGTTGGAAATGTTGTCATTGATGTCAAATGCCACAAATCGTGCAGATATGCTAAAGCAAGATATGAAGAACATGGTATGTGGATGATCAGATTAACATGAAGATATGAAGAACTTTGATCAATGTCTTAAACAAGAACCAATGATTTGATCATTAGATTCAGAACTAATTTCTTAAACAAGAACTAATGATTTGGTCATCAAATTCAGATTCGTGCTCAGATCTACAGATCTTTTGATATATTCGATACATTGACAAATTGGTTAAGACATGAAAAGATTGAACTGAGTAATCTTTTGATATATTCGATACATTAACAAATTAGTTAAGACACGAAAAGATCGAACTGAGTATAATACGTATTTGTTAAGTCAAAAGGAATATAATACGTATTTGTTAAAAGGAGCGGCTGCTCAGTAGATGTGAATGAAGGGATAAGATGTCTTCATTAAGCATAGACATTTTTCACAAAACAAAAGCTCAAGACGTCATAAACTAATTTCCCTAAAATTCCAATTAGTGAAGAGATATGGCGTGGCATGAAGAACGTCTTTCTGAAAGGACACGTGTTTTCTTCTCTTAAACGCCTTTTGTTTGAAGAGTTGGAAAATCAATTATAAGGAGTTGTGTCGGTCTGTTTCTAACAAAGACGTGTTGCATCCAAAAGACACATCTCTCTAAAGGGTTCGAAGCATTTTCTGAAGTGATGTATTCTTTCAATTGAAGGATGAATTGGTGTAATCTATTTGATTAAAGATATATGTTATATTTACACACATTCAATTAACATTGATGAAGAGAAAATAAAATCAAGTAATTTGATTTAGTTATGAAGACACAGACTTTCAAAAGGTACAAGAACAGACGTGATCTTTCATAAAGAGGTGTGCAACTATTGAACAATATACATATGAGATATCCAAATCAAAGCTACAGTGTGGTTGTGTAGTAGTGTGGAATAAATGCTAGATCTTAAGAACACAATCAAATGCATTGGAAGCAAAGATATTGTCCATGAATATCATTTAATTTGCAGTACACTAGAAGTGTGTTGTGCAGCAAAGAAAATTAAGTATATTCGATAAAGAGAGTAGTTTGATGAAAAGGAGATAAGGATAGATTTCTATATGTTTTAGGACAGATCCTAAGGCAGATTTACGAATGCATTGAATGTACTATGATAAAGGATTTATGGCAGATTTGTGAAGAAAATTACATAGAGATTCAAAGCAGTTTATGCGCAGTTTTAAAGGAGATCTAAGAGCAGATTTGTGAAAGAAATAGAAGACGCTACAAACAGATTTGTGAAGAAATACAATTAGATTTGTAAAAAGAGTATTTGAGTAGAACTGTCCATCATCCGTTGAAGAAGCAACATTGAAGGTGGAATATTATTTCTCAAATTATAATCTTTGCTAAGTTGGTGCTTGGCAAGTAGGGGTTGGTGCTCCTTGTAGGTTGGTGCCTACTAAATCAGTTTTAGGGGTTGATGCTCCTTGTAGGTTGGTGCCTACTAAATCAAGATTGGTGCTCTTTGTAGGTTGGTGCCCACTTAACTACTTATTTGGTGATTCAAGTAGGTTGGTGCCTACATTCATTGTAAAAGTTTATATAATTCATAAAGTACATTGTTTGTACCGTAGTTTTCTCCCGTAAGGGTTTCCACGTAAAATCTTGGTGTCATCTTGTTCATATTGAGATATTCTTGCATAGTTGATTTGTATTAGAGTTTAAAGTTGATAAGAGTTGAGAGGGAAAAAGTTAGTTGATATGCTGATTCACCCCCCCCTCTTAGTATATCTTTGTGCTCTTCAGTTGGTAGATTAAATAGTTTTCCCCCTTGCTTTAAATTATTTGGATTTCCTTTCACCCTACTTTGACCTAAAACCCCTCATCTTTATGTTTAAGGAAAAATAATATCTAAGGTTAGTTTGAAAAAGAAATGTATTTTACTCTTTATGAAGTAGGCTCATAGACCCTAGTGTTTGAACTTAGCTCTGATATCCAATGTAACAAACCCTTAAGTTTGTATCAAAAGCTACCTATAAAAAAAATTATCATAAATTAAATAAGAACACTTCATTCAAAAAAAATGTCAATGTGAAAGATTAATCACCCAAACTATTTTTCATCATAGTAATATCATTACATTTCAAGATTTGTTTCATTTTATCACCAAAATTAGAATGCATCATTTTCAAATTACCAAAATACTTACATCTATAGTTAAAGTAACCATAATTACACAATATCCATTGTTTACAAATGTTACATATAATTTTCCATTTTCATTCAAGTAAAATATGCAATAATCAATATACACTAAAAGATCATTATTACAATAAGCAATCTATCTCTGATATCAACAATGCAGATTGGATTTCCAATCTTGTACCAGTCACTAAACCAGCAGGAGGCATCCGCATTTGCACCGATTTCAGAGATATCAACAAGGCTTGTCCAAAGGATGACTTCCCTTTGCCTAACATAGACAAGATAGTAGACATGACAGCGGGATATGAGATGTCCCTTATAGATGGATTTTCAGGATATAATCATATCATAATTGCAACTGAAGACCAACCTAAGATAGCTTTCACTTGTCCTTGGGGAACGTATTGCTGGAATGTTATTCCCTTTGGACTCAAAAATGCTGGAGCAACCTATCAATGTGCCATGACCACCACCTTTCATGATCTAGTACACACTCTTATGGAGGATTATGTCGATGACCTTATTGTTAAATCCAAGACAAGGGCAGAACATTTACAGGTTTTAGACAAGATATTTCAAAGGCTGGAGAAGTATAAAGTGAGAGTCAATCCCAAGAAATGTGTGTTTGGAGTAAGGTCAGGAAATATTTTAGGCTATATCATTTCTAGACGAGGCATTGAAGTGGATCTGGCCAAGGTGAAAGCAATCATAGACATGCCTCCACCAACTAATCTCAGTCAGCTAACGACATTACAAGGAAGACTACAATCCATCAGAAGATTTATAGTGCAGTTAGCAGATAAGACACATCATTTTCAACATCTACTTAAGAAAGGGGTACCCTTTGCATGGACAGATAGGTGCGGAGAGGCTTTTCACCTGATTAAAGAATATTTACTCACACCACCAGTCTTAATGCCACCTATTGAAGGCCAACCATTGATTCTTTTTATTACAGCAACTCATTCATCACTCAGAGCATTGCTTGCATAGAATGATGATGAAGGTCATGAAAGGGCAGTCTATTATATTAGTCGGACTTTGGTAGGTTATGAGCTCAACTATAGTACCATTGAACGTGCATGTCTTGCAATAGTATTTGCTACCCAAAAACTAAGGCACTATATGCTAAATCATCAAACAATGTTGATTGCAAAAATAGATCCTTTGAAATATCTTCTCAGCAAAGCAGCATTAACAAGGCGACTGGCCAAATGGGTTATGATACTTAGTGAGTATGATATCCAGTATGTAGAAAGAAAGGCTATTAAAGGACAAGTCATTGTTGATCAGTTAGCCGATGCACCAATACAAGCAGATCACCCATTAGTTGCAGCTTTCTTGATGAGTTTATATTAACCATCAACACAAACACAATATGGAAATTGTACTTTGATAGCTCACATACAAATCATGGCTCAGGGGCTGGTATATTGTTTATCACACCACAGAGTGATTCCATCCCTAAGTCATTCGGGATTGCATTCCCATGTACTAACAACATAGCAAAGTATGAAGCTCTAGTGACAGGGTTACGCATGGCAGTCAAGTGGAAAATTAAGAACCTACAGATATATGGTGATTCTCAGCTAGTAATCAGACAGGTAAATGATGATTATGAGACTAAGGATGAGAAGCTTGCTCCATACAAACGCATGGCCGATAGCTTTAAAGTGTACTTTGACAAGGTCGAATTTCATTAGATACCTTGTGTTTTAAACAAGGCAGCAGACGCTATGGCTACGATTGCATCACTTCTAGACATTCCTAACAACATGCCTAAGTTTGAGTTTTTGGTAGAACAGCTTTTGGTCCTAGCCTACGATGTCCCAGATTCTGAAATGGTATGTGACATTGTTGGTCCTGATTCCCCATGGTACAAAGAAATATATGAATACCTTCATTCTGAAATCATACCCACTGGCCTCTCAAACAACCAACGTAGGACATTCCTTCATAATTCAGCTAAATACACCATCGTCGGAGACACCCTATATAGACGCGCCTTAGATAATACCCTACTGAGATGTCTTGATTCTAATGAAGCACAAGCAACCTTGCGTGGGGTACATGAGGGTATATGTGATTCCCATTCTAGCGATCCTACCTTAGCCAAAAATATTATGAGACTAGGTTATTATTGGCCTACTATGGAAAAAGACTCATATGTCTTTGTAACGAAATGTCGCCAATGCCAAGTTCATGGAGACTTGATACATGCATCAACACAAGAGCTTCATCCTATAATGTCACCATGGCCCTTCACCCAATGGGGACTCAACCTCATAGGTAAGATCCACCCCACATCATCTAATGGCCACAAATTCATTATCACTGCCACTGAGTATTTTACAAAGTGGATTGAAGCTATTCCTATGACATACATTATCGGCACACAGATTTCTAAATTTATCCTGAACTATATCATCTGTCGGTATGGTGTCCCTCAGTCCATAATTACCGATAATGGCCGCCCATTTAAGAATCAAGAAGTCCGCCATCTTTGTGATGAATTTCATATTCAACATCACTTTCCCACTCCGTACTACCCACAAGGTAACGGCCAAGCAAAGGCATCTAACAAAACCATCATTAGAATCCTCAAAAAGACTATCAATGATGTTGGTCGTGATTGGCATTTACAGCTTAATCCCGCCTTATGGGCTTATCGCACAAATATCCATACTCCCACTGGCGCCACTCCCTATTCACTGGTATTTGGTTCTGAAGCCATTCTTCCTATTGAGGTCGAGATTCCTTCCCTGAGGGTATCCTTGAAAGGGCACATTGATGATGAAGAGTACCGAGTATCGAGACTCCATGAGCTAGAATTCTTAGATGAGTGAAGATAGAAGGCACTAGACCATCTCCAAGCATATCAGAATCACCTTCGTTGTAGCTATAACAGGAAGGTCTTGAAGAGAAACTTTGACATTGGTGACCTAGTTTTAATGGAGAACCCAAAGAACCAAGCAGAAAGAGAAAAACCAGGAAAGTTTGAACTAAACTGGTTAGGACCTTATATTGTTACAAAAGCCTTTGGATCAGAAGCCTACCAACTCTCTACTCTTGAAGGGGAACCATTGTCCTCACCAATCAATAGTATTCATCTAAAGAAGTTCTATGCATAGCTTCTAAGGGCCTTGTCTTAATTAGCCAAAAATACAAAAAAAATCATAAATCAAAAAAATCGTTACCAAGGTGAAAACCTGGCAAACAGGTGTCTTGGTAACACCAAAAAAATTAGATACTCCAGAAAACAGTAAAGAGAAATAATTCATCCAATAGTGAAAAACCACTTCGGTGGCGCTTTGGATAAGTACCATGGTGAAAACCTAGCAAACGGGTGCCATGTGTAGTTGACTCTGCTCCTTTGTCTCCTATCATTCTAATCTAATCCCTGTACATAGTCCCTATCCGTGTACATAGTCCTTATCCCTGTACATATCCCTTATCCCTATATACACCACATCCCTGTACATATCACTTATCTTTCCTATCCATCACTTGTACATACCATTCGTAATAAGTGGTAGTCTTTCCCATAACTTGGAACAATTGACATTGAGTGCATTTCATACCCCTCATTTTATCCTATTCATAATCAATTGGTCTTATACTCAACTGGGGGCAAACACTTGACGTGTGTCATATTGATTCTTCCATTGGCTATGTTGAAGACGTAAAACCATAGAAAAATACAAAAACATCACAAAATGACCTGCAAAAACACAAAACATCAAAAACTTCAAAAAGACAAAATCAAAACATGTCAAAAATCCAAAAACAGAGTCAAAGTTAGTCGCACTTGTCAGTCTTTGTCATTAGTCGAACTACGTTGCCTCTACCACTGGATGTAGGCAAGGCCATCTACCGATGTGCCCCCAAGGCATTAGGTCAGTCTGTTTAGGTTTGTCTATATAAAATCATGAGTCAATCCATATGTCTATATGACAAGGTCATTGGTCGTGTCGAACTACGAGGTCTCTGTGTGTATAACGTAGGCAAGGCCATCAATCGATGAGCCCCTGAGGCCGCACTAGGTCAGTCCATTAGGGTTCATCACATTCACTCACACACGTCTTCTATTTGTAGTCAATCTTGTCGGTCAAAGTCAAGTCGAACTACGAGAACTCTGCGTGTATAACGTAGGCAAGGCCATCAATTGATGAGCCCCCGAGGCCGCACTAGATCAGTCCTTTAGGGTTTGTCGTCACACATAGTCAATTGTCAGCACATCATATTAAGTCACGCATTAATCTGGTGAACAAGTCAGCAATGTCTCTAAGTCAAATCAAACAACTTTCCAAATGAAACAATCAAAACAATCGACCTCTATCTTATTCAGGATGAGTCTTTCCTAAATAATGATGTCAACAAAATAATGTCTTATACAGGATGAGTCCTTCCTGCATATCGACATTGTCAAACAATCAAACATAGCCTTACACAGGTTATCACCTCAACAGCATCTAACTTAACATCTTATACAATACATGTCTTTCTGAAACCAAGCTTAGTCATGCCTTATACAGATAGTCATAACATCGAAACCAAACTCAGTCTTATCCAGTATGTGTATCTCCTAAAATCAAGCTCTATCAATCAACCCTTCTATCAATCAAAACAAATTCGACAAACAGATCAAGTTTTGGCAAATATTTTATTGGCTTTCTGACTTTATGGCTTATTTATTTTATCATTTTATTTGACTTTATGATGGGAATTATGTTACTAGCTTTCTCAAGGATGTCCCATGAAGGATTTAGAGAAGCAACGATGTATCAGAATTCTGTTTTATTTGACTGTTGTCTGTCAACTGTCTTTTAAATTGGATTTTGAGTCATGTTACTAGTTTCCTCAAGGATGTCCCATGAAGGATTTAGAGGAGCGATGACATCTCATGACCCGTCTTTTACTTTGTTTGTTGTCTATGGTTTGTCCTGACAAAAAAACCGGGGCAACTTGTGCCCTTAGTATGAGTTAACAACAATCCTTGTCTACGACTCTGTTGTTAGCAAGTGGATGACCTTGCACACCTTGATCTATGTCATATCATGGTGTTTGTCTCCATTTATATTAGTCCTGTCCAATGATGATAAAGTGCAACACCTTTTGTGATACAGCAAAACGTCGAAGATTGTTAATACTAACATCCATTTCATTTCTTTTATTATTTCTCAATCTTTCTTTCCGCACTAACAATTCTTCTTGCATTATGACGGAGTCCTGTGACACACACAAATAATAAATCATCTTGCAAATCCACATACATGTTAGAAAAATACATACATATAGGCATTTATCATATCTAGGACATCATGGCATAATAGACATTCATCATCATACAATACATATCATAAGTGTTCCATGTACATAACAAATGTAAATACATGCATCACATTACATCTATATGGCATCACACGTAGAAAGCATTGTACATATAACATCATATTGCATCTCATAAATATTAATGCATACATCACATAGAATTAATATCATATCATAGGTTGCATAAACACATCATAAAGTAGATACGATCATCCATCACATGGCATATCATATAAACATCACATGTACAAATAAATGACTGCATAATCAATGCATATCATGAGAATTGCCACTAAGATCATATATATATATATATATATATATATATATATATATCACTCAACAGTGTCACATCACAATGTCATAATGTATCAATCAATATGGAAGCCCGCTGGCTATAGGATTATAATACAA
>VDFB02340712.1:0-12854 GCA_007258455.2 Sequoia sempervirens | reverse complement strand
ATAGAATAGTGAATGTCATCCTCATTATTATTCTTAATGAATATTTTAGTTTGGGAACTATCAACATTGATTATATCTTAAATGTGTAGATTTTATGAGAAAAAAATGGTTTAAAATGTTGATGAATAGGGTGTGTATTGTGGAATACGATAGAGTCCTAAGAGATCCAAAACTATTTGGGCACAATATATAACACATGTAGCAACACATGCAACCTATACCATAATTATAGGTAGGCACCTATAGAAAACTTGCACCTAATTTCTAACCACATGTACTCAATCTATAGCAACTTGTAGTAGACTTTCGTGTATACATTGTTGAGCAAAAAACCTACCAAACAAACCACAATCAAAATAAAAAAAACAAATCCTTTTTTAGTGATACAAAATTGCTTATAGACCAAAATATTTGTACATCACCTTAGATCTAAACCAAAAAGATTGATAATTCTAGAATGCTAATAATATTTCAATGTATTTATCCTCCCACACAGAATATCGTTCAATCTCTAAAACGTAAACAATATTCTTGACCTTAATATATTAGTATCCTTGACATATCTCTTTAGAGGAATTAATAGTCCTTTCCATATAGGTAATGCTTGATGAAGAAAAAATCACAGCAAAAATTGAACAAAAAGATGCATTTGTTGGTGTCGACTAAATTAGTACGCTTCGACCATTGCAAAAGACGTGAGCAAATTTATTGTCATAATTGAAGTTTATTCTGTCAAGAAAAATAGGACATAACATATTCCATGGTTTACAACATTTATCAAACAATATAAGAGTAATTAATCACAATATAATTACTGGAGTTCAATACAACTGTCATTTGGGAGTGAGCTCGACGTTTGAATCCATGGCTTTATCATCGACACTGTCCACATCTGTACAACTCTGCTGCTGCTTTTCATGTCGAATACTACTCGTCCCTTTACTACCGCCAAGAGATTCGCTGGTTTCTCTTTTATAAACATATAGCCATGAAACTACCAGAAAGAAAATCATATTCAAGAAACTGAGAACAGCCAACAATGCATAATAATAGTAAATCCGGGATGCATTCAGATTGTCTAAAACCCAACTTGTGTGGCCCTTTTTTCCAGTTATTTTAGTCACTGTAGTCAGAAGAGAACTACTGATAAAATTCCCAATGCCCAATGTGCTGGCAAAGAGTGCAGTTCCTATGCTCTGCATGCTCTCGGGAGATTGATCATAGAAAAATTCTAACTTACCCACTTCAAGGAAGGCATCTCTTATACCCATAAGTATAAACTGAGGAAGCAAGATGAAGACTGTGAGGGGTGCTACTGCTTTGGGGTGGCCTTCAAGCCCGTGTGCTTTCACAACTCTAATCCTTTGATGTTCTGTTATTGCTGCAACCGCCATAAGTACTATATCAAAAACTAGACCAATCCCCATTCTTTGCAGGATAGTTATGCCTCTGGGTTTTCCTGTGAATTTTCTGAAGAGCTTGACAAGGACTCTGTCGTAGATTACAATGGATACCAGCATTGACATGGTGACAAATGCTGTGAGGCAGCCAGAGGGGATTTCAAAGTGAGGGCCCATGTTCCTCTTCAGTGTATTCCCTTGCTTTATGAAGAGTGTATTTACTTGGGCTACTAATGTGCTTGGTATGAACATGGCAACCCATATTGGGAGTAGTTTTATCATGAGCTTGGCTTCTTCTACTTGAGTCACTGTGCATAGCTTCCATGGACTTGATGTAGAACCGTTCTTTGTTGCTGCTTTATCCAGGAACCTGAAACAAAATAAAGTTAAGTATTACCATATTAATCATCAAATGTATGAAGCAATCTGAATTTGATTTTTTGTATTTACAACACTAGTCTTTTTATGATATTCTAAAAAGAGCAATGGAGTTTTGAAGAGAGTAAAAATTATGGGAGACTTGGGTTTGTAGTGCAGGTTAGTTCAACATCAAAGTGAATTGTATGTGAATTATATATGGATATGGCCAAAATAGCAGTACTTTTAAACATTAAGCATATTGAAAATACAAAATAAATATACCCACATAGTGGAAATGGGAAGAATGCACAAATAAATTAAAAATAATAATAATAAATAATAAATGTTAATAATTGGTTACAATGAATATAGTTTAATAATGTAACTGTGGTGTGGTGTAATGTCTAAGTTAAAGTGTTATAATCAAATTTAAGACACACAAAAGGAATGCCATCTAAATTTATTAAGAAAGACAATCAAATTTAAGACACACAAAAGGAATGTCATCTAAATTTATTACGAAAGACATCTTTTTTATTAGAAATTAAATATAATAAATTTATTCAAACAATAAATGGTTGCTTAATATTATGAATTATGTCTGAAGTCTAATTATTAAATGGTTATACAAGTTGGAAAGGTTTAACTTAGAAGAATATACAAGAGACAAAGCTAATATTAGCTAGGGTAGTTGACAATTAATAACTTGCTTTTTGTTTCAATAAAAAAATATTCAATGTGTCTATTAATAACATTTTGTTTCCATAGTCCATGATAATAGTGCTGAAATTTCTAGATAAATTGTGTGCAAATTTTGACATCAACATTTGAGATCATACTTCATTATCTACCATTAGAATGATACACAATTAAAGAATAAAAAATGAGGTAGTAGAGCTGGATAGAAATAAGAGAGAGGGTTTGCACGGTAGACACTAAACCCAAAAAAATTGTTTGGAGGAAGCAAGATCCAAGTGGTTTGAAGGAAGAGAGAGGAATGAGGAAAAATTGGAAGGAAAAACTATAGACATAATAACTTTAATGCTAATAATTATTTAATATGATAATATAGACTATTTTTTTTTTTGGTTGGTTTGATAATATAGACTATTGATATTGCAAGAAAAACATAAATTATTACTATATTAATTATTTTGTTATTATAAACATATACAATATTATTATTATATTAAATAAAAAATATAATATGTTGGATATAAACTTAGCAAATATTATTATATTATGGTTATATAATAGAAAATATTAATAATACATATAATATTTTTTCCCTCTTCAATAATATATATAATTATTAATAGAACTATTATATATTGATTTTCTTTGTTATATCTTCTATATTATATAATCTAATATTAATATTAAATTATATAACATACTATTTAACTTTATACAATAGACCTTGATATTACAATCGTCCTTTTTATAATATTAATGTTATACCATCGTAATATATTTTATGATATAGCATACAATATAACATTATATAACATACAAAAATAATATTATATAATATACAATCTATTATATAATGTTATATTGTATGTTATATAATATAATATATTAAGGTGGTATAACATTAATATTATAAAAAAGGACTGTTATAATATCAAGATCTATTATATAAAGTTAAATAGTATATTATATAATAGACTATGAAATATCAAAATCTATTGTATAATTTTACATTGTATGTTGTATAATATAATATATTAAGGTTGTATATTATAAATATTATATAATGAACTAATATAATAAAAAAGTCTATAATATAATGTCATAAAATATTATATAGAATAAAATGAAATATGGAAGAATGATATAGAATAATAAATGGAAATTATTAACATAGACTATTAAACAGTAATAGACTCAACTAAAAAATAATAGAAGCAACATAATATAAAACAAATATTGTATGATAGCACAATATAGAACATAACATTGTAAAAAATATAATATACTAATATTAATATCATATCACAATCTAAAGGGACTTCTTATATAACAAAGAAAATCAAGAAAGAATAGTTTTATATATATATATATCCATGACAACTTGGCAGGGAGAAATAAATTTATTATGTGTTGCTGAGTTGGGATGGCCTTAGAGCATTCTTCGAGTTGGTGTGGTACAGAGGATGGGTGGGCTAATAAATATCAGGTCCTATCACAAAAGTTGTGACGCATTCTGTGGCATGAGTGGAGGTATTGTGAAGAATGTTTATTGTTTAGCATGTCAATTGCATTAATGTGCACACGTATTGTGGTCAATATATGTGTTGAGTTAAGTGGTGTCTCAACCTGTTTCAATGGAGGAAAACTAAAACTTCTCTAATCGCATGAAGGAGTTTAATATGCAATGTATTTTGCATGAATGCAGTTAGCGGTGGATGAGATAAGATGGTGGAGACTTGGAGTTAACTATATCAAATAGAATGCATGAAGCAAATTAGCAGTGGAGCTATTTACGAAGGTGGTTGCATGGAGTTGTAACTACCGTAAACAGTGGTTAACATATTCATGCAATCTTGCTACTTCAATGAAGATATTTATTTCTCCACAAGTGGGTGCGATCAATTGTTACATTCAGTTTTGAACTCAGCTTTACACTTTTAGTTTGTTACAAAAATTGCATGATAGAAGAATATCTCTATTGCAGTTGAAGAAATAAGATACTATGTTATAGTGTATTGAGTAGAGATAGAGTTGAGAGTTATTCTGAGACACTGTTATGCTACCAATATTATCCCGGTTCTTGTTGAAGATTGGTGAACACCTAAAGAAGCTTAATGCTGCTATTGTATTGTAATTGTTGTTACTGATAATACAAAGTATTGTGCTTTTGGTGTGTGGGGTTTTTTACCTGGAAAGGTTTTCCCCACATAAATTTGTGCATTATGGTGTTATTCTTTTATGCGTGTATTTGAATGTGTTTCCTTTATTGTAACAGTTTAAAGATTTGTATGAATCTGCACTATCCCTCCTTCATAGATTAGTGTTGGAAGCATTGTTATGCACCTTTACTTCCTTTCAATTGGTATCAGAGCCTGGCCAATTTGAGTCCCATTGTTGGGTAGTGGGTTTTTTGTACTGATCTTTGTTTGAGTGGGAGTATTTGCAGAAATATTTCAAAATCTTGTTGCAAAAATAAAGATGGCAAGCACATCCAGTAGAATTGAGATGGATAAGTTTAATGGCAACAACTTCGAGTTATGAAAGTTGAAGATGGAGGATATGCTCATGGATAGAGATCTATGGGCTGCAATATCCGAAACAAAACCAACCAATACAACTCAAGAAGAGTGGGATCTGAAGGATTGAAAAGCCAAGGGTTTGGTTAGACTTTGTTTAGCTGATTTAGTGCTCCTAAATGTCCATGAAGAGAAGATTGCAAAATCTCTTTGGAAGGAGCTTGGAGATGTTTATCAGGCTAAATCCCTGGTAAACAAGTTATTGGACTACGAAAGAAATTATATTCTCTAAAGATGGAAGATGGAGGATCCATTGCAGATCACCTAAATGTATTTAACATGTTGATTGCTCACTTGGGTTCTGTTGGTGACAAGATTGAAGATGACAAACGTTGCATGCTTCTGTTATGTTCTTTTCCAGACTCATGGGATCACCTAGTTATGGCTATTGGAAGTACCACCACTAGTTTCAAAATGGATGATGTGGTTCCATCGCTCTTGTCTTAAGAGATGTGGAGAAAATATTTTGAGATGGCCAAGGAAGCACTTGTTATTCATGGTAGACCTAAAGAGAAAGGAAATAAAAAGGACAAGAAGTTTAGATCAAAATCTTCAGGGAGATCTAAGTCTCTTGGAAAGTTCAAGGAAAAATGATGGAACTACGAAAAACCTAGTCATTTACGTAAAGATTGTAAGGAGGAGAAGAAAAAGAAAGGAAAAAAGAATTTCTCTGATTCTGATGCAGATGCTTTTGTCGTAGCATTGGAAACACATGCATAAGAAGATGCATGGTTAATAGACTCAGGTGCTTCTTTCCACATGACCTCGCATAGGGGTTGGTTCTCAAAGTATGAAGAGTATGATGGTGGGAAGGTGTATCTAGGTGACGACTCTCATCTAAAGATTGTTGGTCGTGGAAGAATCAAGATTAGATTCTTTGATGGTAGAGTGAAGGGGATTGATGGTGTGCTGCATATCTTGGGTTTGGCATGAAACCTACTTTCTATGAGTAAGTTAAGTAATGAGGTTGTGCAGGTTGTTTTCTCAAATGGAGGATGTAAGATGACAAGAGAATCTATGGTGTTGGCTAAGGGTGTTCAGATTGACACTTTGTACAAGTTGGATGCATGCACTATTCAGTGCAATAGTTCTTCCGATATTCCAAAGAAAATGCCTTTGGATTCTTCATCCTCACCATCAAATCTAGCAGTGAAGAAGTCTATTATTTTGGTACATTCGAATTGCCGCTTTCTAGGTACCCATCCGGGTGCAAAATTCTTTTGAGATGCAGCTTTAGTAGAGGAAATAATAAACAAAGCACCTACCATATTGGTAAGAAGGCCCAGAGCCCAAAATAAAAGCCTTGTTGAAGGCCTTGATGATTGTAATCTCAAGTTGGACTTTTGCAAACATTGTGTATATGGTAAATAAAACTATGTTTCTTTTTATTCTAGTTCTCATAAGTCTTATGGGGTTTTGGACTATATTCATTCAGATGTGTTTGGTCTTGTAAATGTTCCTTTGTTAAGAAAATTTGTATATTTTGTGTCTTTCATAGATTATTACAATAGGACATTTGTTTATTTCCTTAGGAGTAAATCTGAAGTCTTTAATCGGTTTAAGGAGTTTAAAGCTTTGGTTGAAAATCAGACTAATAGAAAGATTAAATGTTTGAGGACTCCATTAAATCCGGTAGAGTTTCTGTTCGAGCAGAATTTGATAGTCTTCAGTAAGGAGAGTCGATTGAGAGACATAGGTTCCATACACCCCCACACAAAAAAATGGAGTTGTAGAGAGGATGAATAGGATGTTGACGGAGAGGGCTAGGAGTATGTTGAGTGGTGTTGGCCTTGAGAAAAAGTTTTGGGCTGAAGTTGTAGCCATTGCATGTTCTCTGACCAACAATTCTCCTACATCAGCTCTTGTTGAAAAGACACCCATGGAGGCACATGTGGTCTAGTAAGAAGCCTTTGATGAGACATCTCAAAGTATTTGGTTGTGAATCTTATGCTCATGTTCCAAGTGTAAAGAGGTCTAAGTTGGAGAACAAGGCAGTTAAGTGTATCCTCATTGGCTAAGGTGTCAGTGTGAAGGGGTACAAGATTTGGGATCCAATGGCTGAGAAGGTTCTCCATAGCAAAAGTGTAATATTTTGGGAGTTGAAACCTTCCATAGTTGAGCTATAGCCAAAAAAAGAGGAGAAGCAAAAGGAGGTAGTTCAAGTTCCACTTACTCCGATGAAAAGTGAACTATGTACTCCTGTTGAACCTGGTGATGAGGAGAGCCTTAGAATCTCTGAAAGTTTTGAAGAAGAAGAACCACAACCTCAACAATTCAGGAGGTCTACACGTGACAGGAGGCCACCAGAGAGATTTGATTATTCACCAGAAATATTTGGTTATTCACTATTGGATTCCAGTTGTGTTTTTGCTTTGATTGCTAACACTGATAAGCCTAGGAATGTTAGAGAGGCTATGGTTATGAGTTATACAAATTCCTGGATGAAAGCCATGGATGAAGAAATGACTACTTTGAAGAAAAAAGTAGTACATGGGATTCCACACCTTTGCCTAAAGGATGTCCTATTTTTAAAACATGCCCAGTCTGTTATCTTAGTGTTGAAAACACAAGGCAATTTATTGGTTGCAAAGGGGTATTCTGCGGAGGGAATTATGGTGAGATATTCTCCTAATGCTTAAGCAAACATCTATCTGGGCCTTATTAATACTTGTAGTAGTATATCTAGAAGTGAAATAAATGGATGTGAAGACAACATTCCTTCATGCGATTTTGGAGGAAGAGATCTATATGTCACAACTAGGAGCATTTTTTGTGTAAAGAAAAATCTGGTTTGCGTTGAAGAAGTCTTTATATGGTTGTCAAACAGATTGCACCCGAATGCTTGAATAGTTAAATTTAGAAATCTGTTGAAACATGGAATGATCCTCAGGCCTGTGGGTTGCCTAATCTTGAGGATCAATCTCCAGAGAGGGTTGGTTCCCTGATGAAAACCTCCTAAAACTAACTAACTTGGCTGGAAAAGAGATAGAAAGCTTGCTTGAATTGAAAACCTAAAGCTACAGGAGGTGATTGCACCGAAATTAAGTGATTCTATTCACTATACTAAACCTATAATCAACTACAATAAAGTCCTAAATTTATCTCACAATTCAATTAAGATCATGAAATTCATCAATATTTCACATGAAGGTTTGAAGTTTCAATGTTTGTAAGAGGAAAACTAGATTTTCACAGATACAAATGACTGAAATCTTTGTTAAACACAACATGCAACCTGAATTATAACATGAAATCTTCTTGTTTTTTCAAGCATCAATGAGACAAAACAAAGGATTCAAGATAAAATCACAGTGTTTAAATCAAATCATTCATATGACAATAAAAATCAAGAAATTATTGAGAAGGAAACACTATACTGAATATAAACTCTATTACAATGCTTGAATAATAAAAAGTTGAGTTACAATGCCTCACTGTTGTATGTGTAAGCAGGAAAAAAGAACTAGAATGAAAAAGATAAAAAAATTCAATATATACAATGAGAATGCACTTCAAAGTGCATGAAAATGTAACTGAAAGTCAATTTCAATGAGAAAATGACAATTCCAAGGTGAAATCCGAGCAAAAGCAAAAATCCCTAAAAATAAGGTTTAAACTCATGCAAAAATGAGTGAACTCAGTCTCGAACTTGCAGTCATAAAGCATGCAACTGATCTGTAACTCAAAATGAACTGGAAATCTCTGAATGTGAGCCAAAACATGCAAAAATCCTCCTTGCTTTAATCAATTCACCTATGATAACTCAAAATCCATTCTTGCATGATAAATTTTCAGTTGAGTCTGATATGAAACTGAAGTAAAGTAGTAACTCAACTTTACATAACATTCTTTATTTGCATTTTAAGATGATGAATTAATTAAATGATTTATAATGCATCATTTAATTAATTCATTTACATTATTTAATGCAAATCAGCTTGAAGAATAAAGCTAATTTAGCCAAGCATATTTCTCCATCTCATATGTCATACTTAGCTTATATTTTCAAAAATATGCACTTTTTACTAAATAATCACCATTTGACCATGCACATTATACTTGGCATTATTGCTAACTCTTCCCAATCATCGATTACCATCAGCAACATTGAAATATCTCACAAAGGTTAACCCCATCAACAATATACAATAAACACTTAGCAAAGATTCAAAAACTTCAGCTCTAAATATATATGGAAAAAGCCGACCACCAGCATTAGGCTCATAGACTTCACTCAAACTCATGGCCTCCTTATCATGATTAGGTCAAATGACTTAAATAAGTCAATACCATGGCGAATAATATGAAATAATGATTTTTCCTAAACAACATTAGCAAAAATTAAAGACTTGTTGACTTAGGGCAGGAAAATACCATCGAACCCTAAAGACTTAATCATTTTGTATTTTTCCTTTGCTCGTCTTGGAGCCCTACTGCGCCGCCATGAGGGTTTGGTCTGCCCAATCTTCAACATTTCATGTTGTCCCATATCGATCCTCTTCTGGAACTCGTTGGTAAGTGTCCTTTGTTATTCTTTACTACAAAAACTGAGCGTTGCCTCCATTTTGTAGTGTATTTCAAGGCACTCTAGCCGCGACTGTAACATAAATGTTGAACATACTTTTTGATTCTATCATTTGTTGTTATTAAATTGTATTGGGCCACCATTGAAGACTTGCTTCGAGCTTGACATTGCTGAGTTCTTCAAATTTTCTCCTCAATCTTGGTCACCCCTCTATCTGGAACAAAGGTAAGCTGATTCTTCTTATTATTATGGCTTTTCACTGTGTCTTTGTAAAGCAAAAATGGCCATAAGGCCGTGACTATCTCCATTTTTCCTTGTTGATCTTTCTGCATTTTGTAATAATGACCAGAGGCACCATATAATTCTGATTCTGATTTTGAATGAGACAAACAAAAAATTTATTTGCATTATGAATATGACTTTAAAAAACTCCATCTGGGTACTTGTAATTCGTTGCACTCTTCTCTTTTTGAGTCAAACCCTTACATGGGCGAGAAGAAATCTGTATTTTCCTTTCATATTATACTGTGCATCTTCTCTTTTTGTTATTTCCATGAAAGGTGAATACCTGTAGCTGTTTCTGACGTTCACCTCATATGTTACCATATAGAATTTTAAGTATTCATACATATAGCAATATATAAAAATAGTTCTGATGTCTTTTCATTATACACCTGAGTTGCCTTGATATTGAACTATTTATCATTCATTTAACATGACTATGAAAACTTTCATGATGACCCCATAAGCATTTGATGTTCCAAAAACTGTATCTTGCTCCTTTTCTATTGGAATATATAGCTGTTCATTTTATTAATCCATTTCTTGAAAGCTTGGCTACCCATCAAAAGTGATTCATGCTCTTTGTATATATGCACTACTCATCCATGGCTACCTCCTTTGATGCTACTATAGATTACTTCTGTCAAGTCTATCAATCATAAAATCATTCATAAGAAGTAGCCTAATTTGCATATTCTCATCATTGATGAAATATTTGTCACTTAGCATTTCTGATATACAGGCCGAGTCTCCATTTGATTTGGTTACTATCTCTTTTGATTATGATGCTGAAAATTCACTACTCCTCTGCTGCTTTGATCTAGCACTTGTAATATGTATGCCTATTTGATAAATGATGACGCCTCATTGTACATAGTAAAATTCCACTGTACTTCATATATATCTTCTGTTATTGCTCTGTACCTTGCGAGCATGTCAATGACTGGTAATAGCTGTGACTATCATTTGCTATTAAAATTAGCTGTGGATATTGTTAAATCTGAAACCTTCTCTTAGCTCTATTAGCAGCAGTTGAATGCTTATCTTTTCAGATTCATGGCTTAATAAGCTGCATGCAGCAATATGATGAATGCAATACACTATAGCATGTCTTCCTTCCTTACTGCGAGCATATGAAACTTTAAAAACCATACATAAGGCTGTCATCAAAGTCTGCAACCTCTCTTTTATCTGCAACTATTGTCCTCTTAGAAAGAGTTCACTGATTTCTTGTCTTCAAAATTGCCCTTTGCCATGGAAACTCTAGATGACTACTCTTTTATGATAGTGCTCTGTTTCTCAAAGTCTCTTTCAGACTATGTATGAATCTTGAGTTCTTAGAAAATAATTTTAAATAATTGATACTCTGTTCTCCCTTCAATATAAAAGAACTCAATACCTTACTGAGATGAAAAAGTGCGTGCAAGGTAGAGCTGAAACAAAGATAACAAATGAAATATGGTTGCTTTATGAATCTCTTCTTGGTTACAACAACTTTTCTTAATGATTGTAATTGATATTGATGACTCTCATGTGTAATTAGAGAGTGTCTTGATATTCCAAGCTCAACCCTTGTGGGAGCCTGTTTTACTCCACATATCTGATAACATGATCTCGAACATGATGAACCTGTTCTTGCACATTGAAACAAACATGTTAGTAAAATAAAAGAAGCTGAAAGCTTCCATTGGGTTATGTTTTTCTTGATTGTCAGCATTTCATCAGGTGAATGCTTGATTTAATGCAAATTACATTCCCTCAAGCTGGTAGCTTAGGCATAAGGAAAGCATATAATTCTAATTACTCCATTAGAGTATGTAAACCCCAACCTTCCACCCCTTTATACCTTTGTAGGTCTCAAGGAGCCAGGGAAACCTTAAGTGTTATTGGAGACACGCATGACCGGACATCATCGAAAGTGATTCATCATGAAATGTGATGAATTGTTCCCTTCTTGTAACTTGTTATTTCCAGAGGTGTAGTTAATCTCTTTTGAATTTTGTATTCATCATTTGATTGTCATAATCTCAACTCGCTTTACTCGTATTTGTGCGTGAGATTCAATGCTTCTTATACAAATGAATAAAAAGCATTATTATGCAATTCTCAATTTTCTGTTTCAAATGCTTGCACAATAAAACTATGATTCAGATGTAAATTGATCTCTATGATGATCAATGAATACTTAATCAACAAAACTTCAAAATTTATGTACCTATCAATGATGAATTTGATTCAGCTCTACCTGTTTGAGCTTGTAGTGAAAAATAGGTAACACTTCCATCATACATTCATCTGTAGATACTAGAAATGTGATATCATTGTGATATTTTTCAACCATTTTCCTTGGGATTCATTCTCTTTCATGCATTATCCTTTGAAATACTACAAGGAAAGCAACAAGAGCATCATCTTGTGCCTTCCCATCTCCAAGTCCAGTCATATGGTCTCTAATCTGATGGGCAATAGGTATATGACTTAGCCATGTCACGTTTTTAGTTTTGGGTAGTTGCTTTAGAAAGTAGAAAATTAAACACACCACTAATGTCCCATACTTGAATACATACTTCTTTTCCTTAGTCTGATTTAAATTCTCCACGAATTATTTCCTATGCAACTCACAAAGATCATATTCTGCACCATTCTCGATCATTTCATATGCCACATTGATTTTGGTGGTAGATACAGAGTTGTCCCTATTTGTGAAATATCTCATAGCTGGATTTCTAATTGGATTCACTGCTAGAGCTCTTTTATCATATGTAACACATGTTCTTTCCATAACCACTTCATTCTTGATAGATTTTAACACAGGAATTGGTCTGGTGGAGCAAATACTAGTAACCTCTCTAGTCACTTCTTTAGTTATAATGTTAGGAATATCAGTCCAAACAAATTTTTCATTAAAATAGAAATTAGGGAACCCTTGCCATACATCTAGTTTCTTCACGACTAGGTTTTGAAATTCTAGCTTTAGGGAAAATTCTTCTTCTGCAAGCTCATTAATCCACAAAT
>VDFB02340711.1:0-81514 GCA_007258455.2 Sequoia sempervirens | reverse complement strand
ATAGAGTGGAAAACAACTAAAGGGGGGATAGATATTGATTTAGAAAACAATACTCCACTTCACTTTTATGTAGCTTTAAAAAGAAACAAAAAAAAGTGATTGTAATCATATCATGACAACCATATTTTTGATAATATGTAAAAACTAAAAGAATGAATATTATATGTTAATGAATGAATGTGAATATGTTAATTAATGAATGTTATATGTTAATTAATGAATGTTATATGTTATTAATGGATGAATGAATGAATGCTATATGTTACTAGCACATATAGCTTAAATTTAAGATATATAAATTACACTGAGATATATCGAGGCATTTAATTTTTCATTATTCAACTTTAATATAGATGTATTAAATTGAAAAATTAAATGCCTTGATATATCTAGGCGTAATTTCTATATCTTAAATTTAAGATATATATGCTAGTAGTAGTCGCGCGACGCAACACATAACATGAATTAATATATTATTTTATTATATTATTAGATATGTAATAATATTAAGAAAAATAATAATATTATATTATATGAATTAATTATCCTATATTATTTTATTATATTAATAGATAAATAATAATATTTTAGTATATTTAATATAAAAATTTAACATAAGTTATAGTTAGGGGTGGAACATGGTTAGGTTCATAAACCTATTCGTGATGATAACCCCAACCATAATCGCAATTTTAACTCTATGCCTAACCAAATTACTATATTTATCATTTATAAACATATCCCTAACCATAACCCTAACCCTAACCCTAACCCTATTCGTGATGATAACCCCAACCCTAATCCAAATTTTAACTCTAACCCTAACCAAATTACTATATTTATCATTTATAAACATATCCCTAACCCTAATTATAACTCTAACCCTAACCCTAACCCTAATCCTAACCCTAACCCTAACCCTAACCCTAATCCCTATTTGTGATGATAAACCTATTCAAGATTATAACCCTAACCCTAACCATAACCGTAACCCTAACCCTAACCCTAATCCCAATTCTAGCCCTAATCCTATTCTTGATGATAAACCTATTCGTGATTATAAACATATTCATGATGATAAACCTAACCCTAATCCTAACCCTAACACTAACCATAACCCTAATCACTATTTGTGATGATAAACCTATTCGTGACGATAACCCTAACTCCAACCACAACCATAACCTTAACCATAATCGTAACCCTAACCCTAACCCTAATCCTATTCGTGATGATAAACCTAACCCTAATCTTAACCCTAACAATAACCCTAACCCTAATCCTACTCCTGATGGTAACCCTAACCCTAACCATAACCATAACCCTAACACTAACCCTAACCGTAATCCCTATTCATGATTATAACACTAACCCTAACCATAACCATAACAATAACCATAACCATAACCATAACCCTAACCCTAATCCTAACCATAACCGTAATCCTATTCTTGATGATAAACCTAACCCTAATCCTAACCCTAATCATAACCCTAACCATAACCATAACCATAACCATAACCATAACCATAACCATAATCCTAACCCTAACCCTAACCCTAATCCCTATTTGTGATGATAATCCCAACCCTAATCCCTATTCGTGATCATAACCTTAATCCTAACTGTAACCATAACCATAACCATAACCCTAAACCTAACCCTAATCCTAACCCTAATCCATATTTGTGATGATAACCCCAACCCTAATCCCTATTCGTGATGATAATCCTAACCCTAACCAAATTACTATATTTTATCATTTATAAACCTATCCCAAACCATAACCCTGACCCTAACCCTAATCTCTATTCATGATGATAAACCTATTGTGATGATAACCCCAACCCTAATCCCAATTTTAACTCAAACCTGTCTCTAACCTTAACCCTAAGCTTAACCCTAACCCTAACCCTTATCCCTATTTGTGATGATAACTCGAACCCTACTACTAACCCTAACTCTAACCCTAACACTAATCCTAACCCTAACCATAACCCTAACCCTAACCCTAATCATAACCATAGCCATAACCATAACCATAACCATAACCCTAGCCCTAATACTAACCCCAATCCTAACCCTAACCCTAATCCCTTTCGTGATGATAAACCTAACAGTAATTCTAACCCTAACCCTAACCCTAACTCTAATCCCTATTCGTGATGATAACCCCAACCCTTATACTAACCCTAACCCTAACCCTAATCCTATTCGTGATGATAACCCCAACCCTAATACTAACCATAATCTTAACCCTAATCCTAACCATAACACTAACAGTAACCCTAATCCTAACCCTAATCCTATCTATGATGATAATCCTATTTGTGATGATAAACCTATTCGTGATGATAACCCTAACCCTAATTCTAACCCTAACCCTAATCTTATTCATGATGATAAGCCTATTTGTGATGATAAACCTAACCATAATCCTAACCCTAACCCTAATCCTGACCCTAATGCTAACCCCAATCCTATTTGTGATGATAAACTTATTCATGATGATAACCATAACCCTAACCCTAACTCTAACCCTATTTGTGACGATAAACCTATTCGTGATGATAACCCCAACCCTAATCAAAATTTTAACTCTAACCCTAACCAGATTATTATATTTATCATTTATAAACATATTCCTAACCATAACCATAACCATAACCATAACCATAACCCGAATCCCTATTTGTGATGATAACCCCAACCCTAATCCCAATTTTAACTCTAACCCTAACCAAATTACTATATTTTATCATTTATAAACCTATCCCTAACCATAACCATAACCCTAACCCCAACCCTAAGCCTAACACTAACCCTAATCCTAACCCTAACCCTAACCCTAACTATAACCATAACCCTAATCCTAATCCTAACCCTAATCCTAACCTTAACCATAACCATAAAATTAGGGTTAGAGTTAGGGTTACAAATAGATTTAGAGTTAGCAATGGAGTTTAGAAATATAGTGTTACAATTATGCGCTATATTTATAGTATTACTATTTTATTTATTTAATTTTATAAAATTAAATAAATAAACCTATTTGTGACGATAAACCTATTCATGATGATAATCCTAACCCTAACCATAACCTTAACCCTAACCCTAATCCTAACACTAACTCTAATCCTATTTGTGATGATAACCCTAACCCTAACACTAATCCTCACCCTAACCCTAATCTTATTCGTGATGATAAAACTATTTCTGATGATAAACCTAACCCTAATCCTAACCCTAACACTAACCCTAACCCTAATCCTATTTGTGATGATAATCCTATTTGTGATGATAACCCTAACCCTAACCCTAAACCCTATTCATGATGATAAACCTATTTGTAATGAAAACCCTAACCCTAACCATAACCATAACCCTAACCTTAACCCTAATCCTAACCCTAATCCTATTCATGATGATAACCCTAACCCTAACACTAACCCTAATCGCACTAGTACATTTTGACCCATTTTTTGACGAGCGTCCATCAAAATTTTGAGTCGTAATCCCTATTCGTGATGATAACCCTAATCCTAACCCTAATCCTATTTGTGATGATAAACCTAGCCCTAATCCTAATCCTAACACTAACCCTAATCCTATTTGTGATGATAATCCTATTTGTGATGATAATCCTATTTGTGATGATAATCCTATTCGTGATGATAAATCTATTCGCAATTATAACCCTAACCCTAACCATAACCATAACCATAACCCTAACCATAACCATAGTCATGACCCTAACCGTAATCCTAACACTAAACCTAACCCTAACTCTAACCCTAACCTATTCATGTTGATAAACCTATTCATGATGATAACCCCAACCCTAATCCCAATTTTAACTCTAACCCAAACCAAATTACTATATTTTATCATTTATAAACCTATACCTAACCATAACCATAACCCTAACCCTAACCCTAATCCTAACCCTAACCCTAACCCTAATCCCTATTCATGATGATAAACCTATTCGTGATGATAACTCCAACCCTAATCCCAATTTTAACTCTAACCCTAACCAAATTACTATATTTTATCATTTATAAACCTATCCCTAACCATAACCATAACCTTTACCCTAACCCTAACCCTAACCCTAATCCCTAATCCCTAATCCCTAATCGCACTAATAAACCTATTTGTGATGATAACCCTAACCCTAACACTAACACTAACCATAACCCTAACCCTAACCCTAACACTAACACTAACCCTAACCCTAACCCTAACCCTAACCCTAATCCCTATTCATGATGATAAACCTATTTGTGATGATAACCCTAACCATAACCATAATCATAACCCTAACCCTAACCTTAATCCTAACCCTAACCCTAATCCTATTTTTGATGATTATAAACCTAACCCTAATTCTAACCCTAATCCTAACACTAATGCTAACCCTAACCCTAATCATATTTGTGATGATAAACCTATTCGCGATGATAACCCTAACCCTAACCCTAACCTTAAATTAAACCTAAACCTAATAGAAATCCAAGTGTAAATCTAGTTGCAACTTTACCCTAACCTAATATTAAACCTAACCCTACTTGAACCTAATATTTTTATGTGTAATAGTAAATTTATGATATTTTAATTTAGAATGCAATATTAAATTTAGTAAAGGTCTTTCATACTTAACTTACTAAATTCTAGAAACTTCTTTTTTATGTGTAGTGATTTAACAATTTTTTAAAATTTATTATCTTTATAAATAATAATAATTTTTTATTGAAAAAGATTACTTAAGTAAATCTATACAAAATCATCAACTATATTTTGTTTTAAAAATAGAAGCTTACTTTTATATGAAATAGTAAATTTAGAATATTCTTTTATACTTATTTTTTTTAATTTTAGAAACTCACTTGCTTTGATTTTTATAATATTAGAAACTCTACCTGTTTCACTTTTTAAAATTTTAAAAAGTTTACCTATTTCGCTTATTATAATTTTTTTAATACCAACTGCGATATTGATTTTTATAATAAAATATTATTTTATACTTGATTTTTAAAATTTTAGAAACTTTAGTCATTTCACTTATTATAATTTTGCTTTGATTTTTATAATATTAGAAACTCTAACTATTTCACTTTTTATAATTTTAAAAACTTTACTTATTTCACTTATTATAATTTTATTTCCATTTTATTATTTAAAATGTTTTAGAATGACATCAAGTATACTTTTCTTTTATAATTTTTAGAAAAGATAATTGTTTTTCATCCCTTTATAATTTTATTTCTATTTTATTATTAAAAATGTTTTAGAATGACATCAAATATACTTTTCTTTTTTAAAGATTTTTCAATATTTCTAATTTTAAGTATATTAATTTAGAAATTTATTTTATTTCTATTTTATTATCAAAAAATATTTTAGAATAACATCAAACATACTTTTTTTTAAAAGATTTTTCAATATTTTTAATTTTAAGTATATTAATTTAGAAATTTAGTTTTATATGAAATAGTAAATTTAGAATATTTCTTTTATATTTAAGTTTTTAAAATTAGAAAAATCTAACTTATATTAATTGAGAAATTTACTTGTGCTTTTGCATATGCAATAGTAAATTTAGAATATTTATTTTAAAATAAAAATAAAAATTAAGTAAAATGAATGTTAATTAATTCACAATATCAATTTTGATAACCATAAATAATCTACTTATTAGTGGCTACAAAAATGCATTTTAAATAATCAAAGCATAAAGCCTAAATAATTAGAACATTTTAACCATATAAATAATCAAAGTGTTTTAAAATTATTATCTCCATTTTTCATTTGTTGTGGCTCTCCATCAATACTCCTTTTCATTGACAACACAACTCTCGGTGTTGATTCACTGAAATCTTATAGGTTTTCATAATAACCAGATAACAGAAATATATTCTTCAATATTCTAAAAAATAAATAAGTAATATGTTTGTTTTTACCTTATTTACACAATCTAATATGAAACAGATACCTCCACCATATCATAGAAACAAATAGTAAGAGTCCCATATATTAAATTACCAAAAATCTTATTTTGTATTGTGGAACAACGTGAAACCTGAAACAAATCAGGCACAATTCGTTCAACCATATTTAATGCTCAAAACAATGAATGACTAGGCCATTTAATGTGGTCCCTCGCGTAGATGCGTGTCTATACCATTCATCGCCATATTTATCGTGCATTACTTATTGTTGCTAAGAGAAGAGCAAGAGTGATTGAATCTCCACCATGCCCAGCCAAATTGCAGTGAGATGTCCATGTGCATGTCCCTGCAATGCTCTTACAACTCTATAATTCATAATCAATTAATGCACAAGTCAATTAATCAATTGTGAACATTGCAAAAGAATTCATGAACACCCAAAGTGCAATTCCAATCAAGAATGCCCAAATAATTCTAAAATTGAAATCAAAAGAAAACCTAGATAATTCTGATCCCTCAAATCAAAAGAAAAATCTCAATATCTATGCTTCAAAAACAGCTTATGGACTTTAATGGTTATGATCATTACCTGTGTATATTGTGCTTCAGACATTCTGGTTGTATCATCTGATCAACATGAATTAACATAATACTTAGAATATTTCTAGAGTTGTGGCTTTCTTTTTTCTTGATTGAAAACATGCCCAATAATAAGAGGTCCTCACTATGGCTGATTGCTAAATCTATCAGGGGAAAGAAGGGCCATGTTGAATTTGAGCGTCTCTGCGCTTGCTTTGGCTGTACACACACAATATACCATTACTTTGAAAATGGCTTTGTTAAAAAAATAGAAGCCATAGAAAAGGTAAATCACATGAAAATACAAAACTTGAAGAGGCCCTCCTAAGAGAAGGGTAAGCATTTCTATGGCTCGTAGATGCATGTGGTAAATATACCAGTGATCACTCCCACGAACTGTGCTCATTTCTTTTGAAAGATTTCCGCTGCAATTGTTATGATTGTCATTGCTTTGGAAGATTAGTAGGCACGGTAGAAGACCTTAGTGATGTTAGTTTCTTGCATTGAAACAACAAAGAATGATCTGGTAAAAATCTCGAGGAGGAACACTTCTATTGACAAATATCAACACAATATCAATTCTCATATAGCAGTGAATATATTTAGAAGGAATAGAAAAGGTAAATTACATGCAAATGCACAAGGCTCGATACCTTCCCACTCAGTACACGAAGATCCTCTTGCTCGTCTTGCTCAGAATGTTGTAGCAGGCCAAAACTCTCAAACCTTGGATCGATTCCTCCAAAGGCGATTGTTCGCAATCCCCTTCAACTGCATCAAATCTTTTGGCTCTTTGCACCATAGAACACACCACAAAACACTCATGATCTACCAATTTCGAAAGGACATACTTCATAGTAGAAAATGCTCGTCATTTACTTTAGCTATGCATTATGCTTGAATTCCCTCCTTATGGTGTCCCTTGCCTTTCAATTTGAAGGTTGTAACTGTTGATATTCACCACTGATAGCTGTGATATGGGATTTTCGACAGCACAAACCACTCTTTCTATAACGTAACTACCATTTCTTTTTTATGTACTCAGGCTTTTTCCACCCCTGTTGTGACTGTAAAATGCCTCTCGGTGTAATTAATGGATGAATGAATGATTAATATTATATGATTGGGTATGGGGAATTGAGAGTGATGTGAGGGGGGGGACGGGCCAAATGAGCTTCCACCGTCACGTGGTTGGCCCTGTTAAGTAGAGAATATTAAACTATTCTCGAAACAAAGAGAAGCTCAATAAGGTAATGCACTTTTCAATATAAGAAATGCATCATTTGAAGCATCAAACCAATATGCAGTCTGTATGTATGATCAGTCGTCAGTCTCCGCAATGGTACATTTCCACGAATATTTTTTTTAAAAAAAATTGATGCTTCGTCGCAATTTCGACGAAACCCACCGATGAATCAACAAAAAGGTTCATCAAAGTTGCTATAGCTGCAACGAAGGTTTCGTCGTAACTCCTTGCCCATTTCGTCGCAATTTTGATGAACTTTTGGTGTTGTTTCCACGCTACTACTTGCCCATTTCGTCGCACTTTCGATGAACTTTTGGTGTTCTTCCGATGCTACTCCTTGCTCTTTTCGTCGCAATTTCGATGAACTCTTGGTGTTGTTTCACTACTTGCCTATTTCGTCGCATGTTCGATGAACTTTTGGTGTTGTTTCGACACTACTCCTTCCCCATTTTGTCAAAATGGCGATGAACATCTGGTGTTGTTTCGACGCTACTCCTTGCCCATTTCGTCAAAATGGCGATGAACGTCTGGTGTTGTTTCGACGCTACTCCTTGCCCATTTCGTCGAATTGGCAACAAAATTCTGGTGTAATTCGTCAGTGCATACACGAAGTGTTTGTCGATATTCTGACGAAATTCCAAGCCATTTCATGATGCCGATGACCGATGATTCTTCGCCATTATTTTGACGTTTAATTCGTCATCGGCCTTTCAACGGAAAAATAGCGACACAAATATTTTCACCATTTTGTCGCTTGTCCGACAAAGATTTGTTGAACGAATGACGAACGACCGTCGAAAAATGGTGTCAAATTCAGTAGTGATTGTTGTGAAGTGTGAGAGAAGCGCATATGCCCTTTTAAATGAGATTACTTTGTGTAAAAGATTACAAAACACAAAGAACACATGTTCA
Organism: Sequoia sempervirens; assembly: GCA_007258455.2. Lineage (NCBI taxonomy): Eukaryota > Viridiplantae > Streptophyta > Pinopsida > Cupressales > Cupressaceae > Sequoia > Sequoia sempervirens. The sequence goes on along the minus strand of VDFB02340711.1, from coordinate 72,826 downwards.
TTTTAACCTTCAAAGCAAGAATGGGTTGGTTCTTTTTAAGCACCAAGATTGAAATGTGAAGTATGCTTGTTCAATTGTTAAGCCCAAAACAAAATGTAGTAAGTTATCTAAGGTTATTTTTAATCCCTTTGATTGTTCTTTTTAATTCCAAATGAAAATTATTGAGTCTTAAAACTTGAAGATAATAAAGCCTTAATAATGGGATTATAATTGCTCCCAAAGTGTTTAAAAACACTTGTTACAATGATGTGATAATGATTTTCCTTTCATTTCCATGCTCCATGATTCTTTAAAACCTAAAATAAAAGCTCCAAATGCTAGATGATATCAAGAAACAAGAAGATATGAGGGTTATATAAATGATTAAGCATAAAAACCCTAAAATTTAGACCAAGTTTCATTGTGATTTGACATTAGGTGGAAATTTTAAATTTTTAATTCTATAAAAGTTGATAAACACCTACACCATTAGATAGCTTATGAAATTCTACCCCATTTCATAAAAAAAAGCTTTGAAAAAGACCAAAATATGACCAAGATATGGCCATTTTAAGATTGAGTGAAAAAGCAAGAAAGCAAAGGTGGCGCCCTTTGCAGCGGTGTTGTTTGCGTCCAAACAATGACGTTGGAATGAAAGTGAATCTATTTGAGGATTTGAGGGGTGCTCTAGTGAAACTAGCGGTGTCGTTTGGAAAAACAAAGACCGCAAATGCGTCGCAATTGGACCCAACAACGCTGTTTGACCTGGAAAGACAAAAAATATAAAAACAACAAAATTTGACCAAAAAACATGTAAATTTTGAAAGATTATGCCCTCCTTCTAGTGCCAAAATGTGAATGGTGATCCTCTACCCGTACAAACACAAAGAACAAACACATAATTAGTCCATTATGCAAGTGAAATCATCATTCCTCATAGAATTCATTTGAAATACACAAAATAAGAAATAGAATGAAGAACACAAACAAAAGTTATCAAATCCTATTTAATGCAACAAAATCTCAATCCCATGGGGGAATTGGTGCCATTTTGATGTGGAAAATGGCCCTTTCCCAATCCCTTGTAAACTTGAATGATGACTTTGATGAAGATTTGATACTCCTTGGTGAAATTCCTACATAACCTAGCTATGAAAATGTGAAAATGGATGAACAATGGATGAGCAAATTCAAAATATGAAACTAATGTCTTTGCATGAAGTTGTGGATCCAAAATCCAAATGAAAGCTTCTTATTTATAGATGAGAATGATGGAGGATGAGACAAAATGGATGAATATGGGACAAAAGAGGGACCAATGGCATTGTGCCACTTGCCAAGATGCTAATGGAAGGAGGTTGAGCACATTTTGATCAATGTGCATGCATTTGAAATTTGAATTTGAAGAAGTGACATGTTTAGGGGGATGTAAGAAGAGTTAAATGCCACTTGGCTCAACGCAAAGGACATGTGAGAGGTTTTTAATGCCTTGGGACTTTTTTGAATTTGAAGAATATTCCATCCTTTGATGCCTTTTTGAATGAAAAAAGGCATTTAATAAATCAAATATATTGATTTATTATGCAAGTTGCAAAATCTAGAGGATTTGATGGATTAAGATTAGGATTAATCAGGATTTGATTAATTTAAAAAGATATTAGCTAATTTGACAATTTGATTTAGATATTAGGATTTAAATAAATCAAAATGAGAGGAATAATGATTTTAGACTTAATTAAATAAAGTTTGATTTATTTAATTAAAGAGGATGATGTTAGTTTTAAATCAAATAAAGATAAATTTATTTAATTTAAATTGAGATGACTTTAGAGATTAATTAAATAAAATGAATTATTTAATTAAAAGAGGGACTATAGGATTAATAAACAAAGTGATTTATTTAATTAAGAGATGAAATGTGATGAATTTAATCAAATAAAGATTATTTGATTAAATGACTAGCAAAGGAGATGATTCGGGATGAACTGGTGTTAGTAATTAGGATCAGGTGTATAGGATCAATCGATACATTTTATGTGTCTACATATATAATATATAATATATAATATACTATTAATATAATATAATATAATATATAATATATAATACTATAATATAATATAATAATATAATATAATATAATATATAATAATATATAATATATTATATTATATTATATTATATTATATTATATTATATATATAGTATATTATTATTATTTTAGACTGTGGGAATCAGTCGGGTATCTGCCCCCCTATAAACCGCAAAACACTTGGTAAACTTTTTTCACGTGACCCATGGCGCTAGCGTGACACGCCTTCTAGTACCACGGGTTTGGGGGGAGACTAGACCTCGTGACCTCTTGCGGGATGCTTTAGTCAATCAAGCTAGGCACCCCGCCCCATATTATATTATATTATATTATATTATATTATATTAATATGATATAATATAATATATAATAAATATTTTTAAAAAAAATCATTATTTAGAAATCTACAAATTCATTCCATCCAATAATAGGAAACATGGAAAATATAAGAATGCTTCAGATATTTGTAGTAACTATTAGAAAAGAGATATTTTACAAATATTTGTGCATGATGAACCTCATGCCCTCAACACATTCCCCACATCGAGCTATATTAGAAGTGGAGATTAAATCTCCATTAGTGCTCAAGAATTTCTCAAAAGCCTTCATATCATTCCCCTCTACCCTAGACCTATAAAAATTCAAAGCCATATTAGTAGTCCCACCTCTTGCAATAACATTAGCATCCAAAAAATCTGCCACAAAATTGCACCCAGGCGAAATAGGGATGCCTTCCAAAGCAGACATAACTATGTATTTATTGGTCAGAGCAACCAAGTGTCTAGTAAAATGAATGCCCCACTGGTGGAAGCTTATTATCTACACCATTATTTTACAAAAATTCTCATATACCATGTCATCATGGACATGACCACCCACCCAAGTTGACAAACCAACAATCTTTATTACAACATCCCTCGCGACTTCTTCATGCAAGCTAAATAATATTTCAACTTGTTGTTCATGTGACTCTTGAAGGCACCTACACATAACACCAAAGTGAAGATCCATTTTGATGCCCCTTAAACCTCCTTCCCTCCTTATTTATGCTATGTTGAAGATGCCTCAATAAGCCAGCTAGTACGGAACAACTCACCAATCTGTGTGAAAGGTGATGGATTTTCTATGGATGTTGGACAAAACACTAACTTTTGGGACAAGATGGCCAGTTACACATCTTTGGATTGTTCATATCTTTCAAGATTTGGAAAGTGCTCATGCTTGTACCTCTTATCTCATGCCTGTCCCTCTTATCTCAATCAACACTAGCAACCCTTCTACATTTGTATTAGCGTTGATTTTTAGTACCTTCACAGACTCTATTTGTGAAGGTACCTAAACATGTAGCTCTATCAGCCTCAAGAATAGTTGCATGACTGGAAGAGCATGAGGTCATTGCCAAACTAGAAATTGGCTAGGCTTCACACAAAGTACCTTCACCATCATTGCTCCACTATAAAGTTCATATTCGCCATGGCAATGATTAAACAACATAACCAACCACCAATGCCACAGGCTTTCTATGTTGATCTCATGAGCAATCTTATCAGTACCTTATAGTTGAGCAATAATGGTGATTGATAGGGTGTTGGGTACCAAGAATTGTCGCCACTATTTTCTTACCTTATAGTCAAGCAATGATGGTGATCGACAAGATGTTGGATACCAAGGATTTCCACCACCATTTCCTTGTAATGATTGTGGATTATCCAACACCTCGTATACCCACCACCCCAACATTTCTCTCCTCACACACCTGTCCATTTCCAATTTGGTGATGACCTTGTTCTTTTAACTTCATAAAACACATATAAGCTTTTAACTTTACAAAAAGCGTACATGCTTTTAACTTAAGAAAACACATATGTTTTTATTTAGTTTTGAGTTTTAATGATGCATTTACCTTTACAAAAAATGTACATGTTTTTAACTTAGCAAAACGTGTACATGTTTTTCTTAATTTTAGCTCAGAATGGTGGATCTACCTTTATAAAACACATACATGCTTTTAACTTTAAAAAATGTGTATGTTTTTTGCTTAGTTTTAGGCTTATGATGGATTTAACTTATCAAAACCCTATGCACTTAACCCTAACACCTATACACTTAAATCTAAACTCTATATCCATAACCCTAAACCCTAGGTACCTTATATCATCAACCTTATATCTTATCCCTGAACCCTAAACCCTACACTTAGCCCTAGGCCATAAAGCCTATACATTCTACCCTAGACCTTATACCTTCAACCCTCGAGGTTCCCATACCCTTAATCCTAAAACTTATCACTTAATTTTATATTCTCGACCCTAAATCCTATAGAGAGAGGAGAGATCTACATAGGGAGGGAGGGAGAGGTAGATAAAGAGGGATTTGGGGAGAGGTAGGAAGGGGAGATAGAAAGTTGAGATAAAGAGAGATGTAGATAGTGCAAAAAGAGAGGTTAGATAAAGAGAGGTAGATCTAGGGAACTAAAGCCAGTAGGTTAAACCCTTAACCATATACTCAACCATATATACTATACAGTAAACCTTATCCCTAAAATCTAAGAACTAAAGCCAACAGGTTAAACCATTAACTATATACTCAATCCTAAACTCTATACCCTCAACCCTAAATCATATCCCTCAACCCTAGGCCCTAAAGCCTATAGGATAAACCCTTAACCCTATACCATATACCCTCATGACCCTAAACTTTATCCCTCAACCTTGGGCCCTAAGGCCTATATAATAAATCCTCAATCATATACACTCAACCTTAAACCCTATATCATATACCCTCAACCCTAAACCATATCCCTCAACCCTAGGCCCTAAATCCTATAGGATGAAACCTCAATCCCCATACACTCAGTCTTAAATGCTATACCCTAAACCCTATACCTTATATCATATACCCTCAACCCTAAAACCTACACTCAGACCTAGGCTATAAAGCTTATACAGTTTCTACCCTAAACTAAGTACCTTCAACCCTCAAGGTGCCTATACCTTGTATATTTTGGTCATTAGGTTCTTGCCCTTGTGTTCGTGTGTCACCAAACTGGTGCTTACAATAAAATTTGTTAGAACCCTAAAATTCTAATTATCTTGACTATCCATTGTCATAGGAATCCTAGGTTCTATCCCATTTATCTTTTCTCTTCACAAGAAATATTGTTCCTCATATTAGACCACGTCAACCCACCTATCATCCTTATGGCAAAGGATATTTGAGATCTCTTATTATTTTTGGGGTGCTTTCAAATTTTTGTTTCTAAGCTTCCTACTCTACCTACTTGAGGTCACCACAATCTATCATATCATGGTGTGCTTTAACTAGTAGAAATAGGGGAATGCCTTGGCTTTTGGTGATCATGTTTTCTTGGTTGTCTAGTGTTGTACCCACCAAGATTCATTGTGATCTTTTGTTACACTAGGGCATCCTCTTGTGATTGTGTTTTCCTAAGATCAACCCCTTCAAAGCCCTTCACGTGACTTTGTAGGATATTGGAACAACTTGTGTGTTTGTTGTGTCTATCGTATGCATGTGATACATAGTCACCTTGGTTCCTCATACCCTAGTGCATGGTATCACATACATTATCAATTTAAGTGCTCTCTACATTGCAGTTCAATTATTATATTCCAAATATACACTTAATCACATCCCATCTCTTGTTTCTCATCACCGTCATTCTTCTCTTTCCTAATCATGGATTGTATGTGCATATTCATTCTCTATTTCTTCCATATGTCTTTTCACTCAATGTATTAAGATGGTTTCTTGGTCTTCATGTCCATCCAACTCATCTCATCATTGCATTTTCATCTTAAGTCTTTAGATTTTTTATTCTAAGCATATTCTCATCATTGCATTTGCATATTGTGTTTATATTTGTTATTCCAAGAGAGGTAGAGAAAGAGAGATGTGTGAGATAGAGAGAGGTGAGATAGAGAGGAGAGAGACAAAGAAAGAGAGATATGCAAGATAGAGAGAAGAGAGATCTACATAGGGAGGGAGGAAGAGGTAGATAAGGAGGGATGAGGGTAGAGGTAGGAAGGGGGGATAGATAGAAATCTGAGATAGAGAGATCTAGGTAGACGGTGGAGAGAGAGAGAGAGAGGTAGATCCAAGGGAGAGAGAGAAGTGAGATGGAGAACAATACAGATGGGGAGGAGAGTACCTTAAAATCTATACCCGTAAGCCCAGACCTTATACCCTATATCATAAGTTCCACAAATCTTATCCCTCAACCCTAGGAACTAAAGCCAATAGGTTAAACCCTAAACCATACACTCAACCCTATACCCTATATCATCAACCCTAAACCCTAAACCTTATACCCTATACCTTATACCCTCAACCCTAAACCCTATACCCTCAACCTTAAATCTTATACCCTATACCATAAACCCTATACCCTATACCCTCAAACCTAAACCTTATAACTCAATCTTATATTATCAACCCTAAACATATATACTCAAACCTAAACCTTGTACCCTATACCCTCAACCCTAAACCCTATCCCTCAAACCTAGGCCTTAAAACCTATAGGCTAAAAACTCAACCCTCAACCCTATACAATATACCATCTTGACCCTAAACCTTATCCCTCAACCTTAGACCCTAAGGCCTATATAATAAACTGTCAACATACATAGTCAACCCTAAACCCTATATCATATACCCACAACCCTGAACCATATACCTCAACCTTAGGCCCTAAAGTATATTAGATGAATCCTCGACCCTATACACTCCTAAACGATATACCCTAAACCCTATACACTATATAATATACCATATAGTCTAAACCCTACACTCAAACCCACTATACACTCTACCCTAAACCTTATATCTTCAACCCTCAAGGTTCCTATACCCTCAAACCTAAACCTTATAACTAAATCTTATACTCTCAACCCTAAACCATATACTCAACCATATACCCTAAACCATAAACCCTATACCCTCAACCCTAAACCTTATACCCTATACCCTTAACCCTAAACCCTATCCCTCAACCCTAGGCCTTAAATATTATAGGCTAAACCCTCAATCCTCAACGCTATACCATATACCATATACCCTCTTGACCCTAAACCCTATCCCTTAACCTTGGATCCTAAGGCCTATATAATAAACCCTCAACCATTTACAATCAACCTTAAACCCTATATCATATACCATCAACCTTAAGCCATATCCATCAACCCTAGGCCCTAAAGCCTATTGGATGAACCCTTGACCTTATACACTCCTAAACGATATAACCTAAACCCTACACTCAGTCCTAGGTCATAAAACCTATACACTCTACCCTAAAACTTATACCTTCAACCCTCAAGGTTCCTATAACCTCAAACCTAAACCTTAGAACTTAATATTATACTCACAACCCTAAACCATATACTCAACTCTTTACCCTATACCCTCAACCATAAACCTTATACCCTCAACCCTAAACCTTATCCCTCAACCCTAGGCCTTAAAGCCTATAGGATAAACCCTCAACTCTCAACCCTAAACCATATACCCTCTTAAACCTAAAACCTATCCCTCAACCTTAGACCTTAAGGCCTATATAATAAACCCTCAACCATATATAGTCAACCCTAAACCCTATATCATTTACCCTCAACCCCAAACCATATCCCTTACCCCTAGGCCCTATATTGTCAATCATAAACCCTACAACCTACAACCTAAACCCTAATTCATAAACCTTATACCCTATATGTTAAACCCTAAAACCCAACATTAATAATTTAACATGTTGAAACCTACATAATTAAATTTAATCCCTAAACCCTCAACTTTCAATTCTCCATCATAAACCATCAACCCTAAACCCATAAACCATAGGCCCTAAACCCTAAATAATAAATAATTTAGAGATATCTAAGAAAGAGAGAAGATGTAATATAGAGAGAAGAGAGATATACATATGGAGGGAGGGAGAGGTAGATAAGGAGGGATGATGGGAGAGGTAGGAAGGGGAGATAGATAGAAAGATGAGATAGAGAAGTAGATAGTGGAGAGAGAGCTTGGTTATATAGGGTCATTGGCACATTTCTAAATATCAATTTTCCTATTCCGCACCCATCTCTTAACATCTCTCTTAATGGTGAGAGTGTTTTGGTGTAAGAGGATGCAATAATGGACAATCATGACAAACATAATTGTTCTTCTCTCGATACCTCTCCTAATTGTGATAAAGGTATCTTGGTGTTAGAAGACCCAATCATTGAGCATCATGAGAATCTTGTGTGTTTCTCTTCCAAAACCTCTCCTACTTGGGAAGATATTATATCGCAAGAAGATGAAATCATTGACACATTTCTTAATATCACTTTTTCTAGTCTTCATTCTTCTCCCAACATCTCTCCCACTTGTGATAATGTTTTCATGTAAAAGTATTCAATCATAGAAGTCATGAAAATCATAATTTTCCTTCTCTCGATACCCCTCCTACTTGTGATGAAGGTATCTTGGTGTCAAAAGATCCAATCAGTGAGTCATGAGAATATTTTTTGTCCCTCTCCCAATGCTTCTCCCATTTGGGAAGATATTGTAGCACAAGAGGATGAAATCAGTGATACATCTCTTTCAAAATATAGTAATATGGCTTGCTTAGATAAAGATAGTAAGGTCACCTTAGATCCCCCCTCGTTAGAAAATCATCAACAAGAGATAAAATCTGTTAGAGTTATGAATTCACAAGTGATTATGGCCATATCCTAAACTTTGCAAGGCAACTTACTAGTAATCATGTATTGTAGTAACTAAGTTATCACACTATAGCTCACACATACAATACTAGGAACAATAAACAACCAAAGAAAACTCCAAATTCCATTCCATTGTATCTCCCACCCACACCTAATATTTTGTAACATAATGATAAAGGATTTGATCTTTTTGAGGAACTTCATAATACTCCTACTAAGATATCCTTGTGGGATTTGATTCAAACATCACCTGCTTACCATGACATGCTACAAAAGGAATTGGAAAACATTGTAATCCCCCCTCATGTGCAACCAAATGATGTGGTAGCTTTGATTGAGAATATAAATCAACCTAATTTGGACATTGTCTTTCATCAATTGAGTTACCTTCTCTAGAAATGCAAAAAAACAAAATGGTGCTTTGATGATATTGGTTGTTAAATTAACAAAGTTGGGATTAGGCATACCCTTGTTGAAAATGGTTTATGGCTTAATATTTGTAGTGTAAATATTTTGGATAACATTAGAGTGGAAAATACTAAAATCCAACTAGTAGTTTTGTCTATTTGTGGTTTTGAAAATGAGGGAAAACAACTGTTGGGTGTGATAACATTACCTGTCTAAGTCAAATACATTACTTTACAAAATCCTATCCATGTCATGCCCCAGGATCTTTCATATAATATTCTCTTGGGTAGACCATGGATTCATGAAATGAATGCAATTCCTTCAACATTTCATCATTCACTAAAGTATGTATACAACAATAAGGTTCACACGGTAAAAGTTGACCCTAAGTCTAAAAATTGTTTACAAACTAAAATAGGAATGATGAATCCTCTTACCACATTGACACCAACTACAAAAGTGGAACCTTTACAATTTGAGGATAAAGATAGGTGTCTTTCAAATGTGATAGAGTTGTTGGATGATGATTGGGGATCATTATATTTCACACCTATTTTCATGGGAGAATACAAGATTACAAAAAAATCACAAAAAGAGAAAGAAGTTGTGTTGGTATCAACACAATATGACACTGAAACATCCAAGACACAAGATTTCACAACTTGTAGTAGTAAGAAAAACAAGGATTACACATCTACCTATGATGAAAGTGACTATGAAAAAACACCTTGAAAGAAATGGAAAAAAATTATGGAAGATGGTACCAATTGTTGAAAAAAAATGACTATAATGGAAAAGAATGTGGAGTGAAAGAACAAGGTATTCATGTCCCCATAGAGCCTACCACACAAAAAACAACAAGAGGTCTTCGCTATTGTACTTAAAAATAAATGAAAGCATCAAAGAAACCTTCACTTAATATCAATGCCATCACACAAGATTCTTCTAAGATAACTTTGACCTTGGTGCATCCTAAACTGATAGACAATACATGTGGTAATATGTCATGGGATATGTTTCAAACTGATGAGTCCCTGGGGGAATTTTTGGTATGAATGATACTGAACACCTAATCATCATCATCAATAGTATTAGTTGTTGTTCCTTGTCATGTGGTAGTTGTAGTATCATAACATGTATTCACTACTATGCATGGGGGTCTAAATTAGCTTTATGCAATCACATTTCACTTCACAAGGAGCGACATATCATTATCTAGGCTCATATTTGTCCCTAAAATTGGGGGGAAAGGGGTTAGGTAGCCTTGTCCTAGGTGTATTCCTTCTTGGTATCCCTCTTTATCGTACACTAACATTTTAAGGGGGGGCATATAGTCCTCTGCTCATTGTTTGCATAGGAAATGGTCCCTTCTTAGTGATGATAGTATACATATCCTAGGAAGTGTGACCGTTTCAAACATAGTGTGGCCTTCTTAATCTATGTGACTGTCTCATTTATGGTGATATTGGACTTGATGTCCCATAAGAATGTGACTTTTCTTGGTATAAGACATTATTCTTGGTAGTAACTCTATGGTTAGTGTTCCCTAGGATGTGATTTTATATTCTTTGACTAGTCCTCTCTTGGTGGTGATGTCATGTGTGATGTTCCCTAAGGTGTGACCTTCATGTATTAAGCAAAACCCCTTTGATTGTTACCTTTTGTGTGGTGATATTATGACAACATCCCTTAAGATTTTTAACCTTGGAATATTCATCCCCTGAGACATTAAACCTTTTTATTTCATGGAACCTAGCATAATACAACTTTCTAGCCATGTGCAAACCTTTTTATTTCATGGAACTTGGCATAATATAGCTTTCCAACCATGTGTAGCTTATTTTTCTTCACTTTATTCATAGGATTTGAACTTAGTGTAGCATTGACATAGCATCTTGTGGCACCTTATCAAGGTTATCAGTGAATATAACTCATGGTATGTTTGTTATGTGCACACCTTGTAGACCTAGTGTGTGTCTCTCATATTTCCTTATCCCGAGGGCTCACCTAGTGAATATCAGACTTCACTAGCCCATGTGTCTCCTAGTTTTTGATTCACCTAGAAAATATCAAACTTTGTTATTATGTGAGTCATGAACACCCTTTTGACATGACCACCTATCATAATACACTTTTCTTGCTAGTGATTCCTTGTGCTTCATGAGTGATGTGTATGAATTCAACCCCCATGAAGCATTTTCTTTATTCGATTGATGACATTTGGTATTCAAGACAATTTTTAAGACTAAGGTCTCTTTTCCTTACTGACTCGAATCTTTTATTTCTAACCTTATGTTTTGTTGTGTTCATTTTTGTGTTTCTTCTTCGTGTTTACATCATGTTTGTTTTCATTTCATCATCATCTATATGTTCCATCATACCATGTGTTTTCATCGTATATGCTTCATTTTTCTGACATGTATGTTTGTGTATCTTGTTTTGCCGCATATCATACATGTATGTGGTTCCTTTGTGCTTATGTTGGTTTTCCATAGGATCTTGGATCCTAGGGGCTTGTGCACTCCCCCTTGATCCTTTGTCATCCTATTTCTTCAATATTTATACATTTGAACCCCTCTTGACCCATATTTTCTACTTTAGTGTGAGTCAGAGTTTAAGTTCATACTCTCACTAAAGTGGGGGCTAAATTTAGTGTAGAAAATTATACACCTTAACAATTTACAATTATGTTTTGTCCCCCTAATTTATTGGACTTAATTAAGCTCATAATTTTCCAAATTATGCATTACAAAGCCTAATTTTTACCATTTTCTAAAGAAGGACAAGCATTAATCAAATGCACCCAATCATTAAATTATCCTCAACTTTGAGTGTCCTAGAAATTTGGGCCAGGACCGAGTTTCCCATGGTTGACTAAGTCCCTTTTCTTAGCCAAGACCCAAATTTAAATATGTTGTTGGTGGAATTTTAACATCCAAAATTCAAATTGCAAATGTTGGCTTCTAAGATCTATTTTTTGGGAAATTGGATAAAATTCCTATAAATACCTAGTCCTTTCATCATTTGAGACTAGACAAGAAAAACTATGATTGAGGAGAAAATACTATTGTCAAGAGAAAGTCAAGAGCAATATTTCAGAGTATTATTGCAACAATTCAAGATCCAAGTATCATGCTAAAGTGTTTGTGAGTTTATGTTATCATGTTATCATGGTTTTGTAAAGGCTAACCCTTGTTCTAGGTCTCCAAAGCATTTAAGCATTCTAGCAAAGCAAGATCCAAATCCTTGAGGTGATGTGTATGTCTTCAATCCTTTAAGGAAGCCATTAAAGGGTGGTGAGTTGCAACACATTGTGATTTCATCATTCCTTCTATTCAATTATCATTTATCCATTAACATTTTCCATTGTGGAAGTGGGAACACTTACCTGGGGTTTGACTAAGGCAAGCCCCTATACATGGCAACAATATTTTCCCTCTTTATGAATATGCAGGTTACAGGTTTGAAGAGGATTGAAGAGATCTTAAAGGAAATCTTTTTATTGTTGTATTTTTTATCATACATCTTATCAAATCACAGAGACTCACTTACACAATTTACTAATGGCATTCTGACAACTTTGCAAGTAGAAAGCAAAAGCTCAGATCTAGCACTAGAAGACCCCAAAAGTTGAGCAGGACACCTTAACAAAGACTCAATAGCCATTGGGTGACCCAATCCTTGTAGATATAGCCAAACCAATTTTTTTTGGTAGGTACAAAGTCATTCTATGCCTTCTAAATTTGTCAAAACTTAATTTTTTTGTTTATCAATTGTTGAGATCTTGTAATTTACATATTAGGGAATATAGGAGCATTAGGTTAATCATTCCAAATGATTTCCAATTCATTCCTAAGACTCAAAAGGATCAAATACAGGTTTGATTGACTCACCTTGGAGGTTGAAAGTCAATCTATACACCTTGTTAATTTGCATCCTAAGGAAATCCTAGAAATGATAGAACATTAACCTTAGGTTTTGGGAATTAAACTTAGGGTATCCACATTTTTATGTTTCAAGGATGTATGGTTTAGGTTGTGTGTTTCCCTCCAAGTGCTTTCTACACATGTTGTTCCTTTTTTTGTGGTGCTTTGAGGCCAATTTTGTTTAATTGTTAAGCCTTGTGACTCATATGCCCAATGGATTCTTAAGGCCATTGGTTCTCCATGTTTAACAAGAAAACATCCTATAGAATTTTCTAAAATGTTGACACTATGTGCCCCCTTGTATTATCCACTAGTTATAGCCAATTTGAGAGATTGTAGTGGGTTCATCAATGTCAAAATGTGCTTTTATGTTAGTTATTTCTCCTTCCTTGTGCTTTAGTAAGTTCACCACATCAAAATATGAAAACTAGCTAAGTACTTGGCATTAGATCTTTTATGTCAATAAAGAAATCCTTTGTCAAAGGTTCCTACTCCATTAGGAACATGTTCTGCAAAGGTCATCAATAATTTTAGGGGTACGAAGAATGAACAGTTCTTGGTTCTTATGGAACCTCTAATTAGTTCCTCCCTAGGCCTAAGTGCTAAGTTCCTTTTACCAAAGGAAGGAAAAGATTAAAGTCAGAGGTTTTGTAGGAACTAGAAATCATTGGTTCATGGTTCCCACGAAACCTCCAACAAAGGTTTTCAATAAGTGGAATTTAGAGGTTCCAGAGGAATTAAGAACCATTGGTTATCAGTTCCCATGGAACCCATGGAAAGGGAAAACAAAATAAAAGGTTGGAGGTTCTTTTGGTTCTCAAAACCAAAGGAACTCTTGATAGTTTCTTGGTCCCCCTTCCAAGCCCCAACAACCAAGAAAAGGAAAATAAAGGCATAGTTTGTATGGAACCCTTGACAAGGGTTCTCAATGGTACCACAAACCAAAGACAACAAGTAATATTAAGGTTTAAGGTTCAATAGGAACAAGGAACCAATAGTTCCCAATTCCCATGGAACCCTCAACAAAGTAGCCTAGCCCTGAAAGGAAGATAAAGGCATGATCAAAGGTTCCTCAAGAATTGGTTCCTAGTTCCAAAGGAACCCTTGACAAAGGTTCCCAAAGAACATTAGAAAATAAAATAAGGTGTTAGAGATTCCCATGGTTCTTGAAACCATGAGAACCTCTAATGAGGTTCTTCATCCCCCTCCAATACCTAATGACCAATGAGAAAAATTATGAAGTAAAAGTTGAAGGTTCCATAGGAACCAAGAACCATTAGTTCCCATTTCTTGTGGAACCCCTGACACAAAGGAAGTGATTAAGAACAAGGAGGTGGTTGTAGGTTCTCAAGGTGTTGGGAACCCTCGATGGAACGAGAAGGATCCAAGGTGGGAGGAAATAAGGAATAAAAATAAATGTGAAAGAAGGAATATGCCAGAGCTTCTCATGGTTCTTGGAACCATGGGAACCCTTGACGAGGTTCCTAAGTCCCACCAACCTATCGATAGAGAAAAGCTAAGGTAAGATGAAGAGGAATGTAAGGAAACCAAAGATAAATAAATTGAAGTGTTTGATAGAGAAATATAGAGGAACTAAAGTCAAGGAAAACTATTGTAAAAGGTAGAGGATGATGCCAAGGTGTTCGTTTTCTACACCTACCTCCCTCTGCAGGGCCATTAACATGCAAAAACTCTTGCAATTACCCAATACTATGTTGTGGGGACTTCATGATAGATTTTAATGCATTTGTGACATGATTTTTGGGAAAAAGTGATTTACATGCTTCTTTCATCACTACAGACCCACTTTATGTTAGGCAGCCATAAACATACCATAGTTTTTAATGGATTTCATGGGGGTTTCTACACTTCATCATTAGATCATCAATTATGGAGTTTTTCCATGGTGTTTGAATGTTTCCTATGCCTTCAACTCAAGTTTTTTGGGTAGACATGTTAGATTCTAGTAGGGCCATGGCTAGGGTTTCTCTCCCTACCACATCCTCTTTCTCTCTCTCTCTCTCTCATACCATTATGAGGGATAAAATATATGTTAGCATTCATTTTAAGGGGTTCTTCCTAGTTTATTTTGTAGATTTACATGTATTTTTCATTCTTTACAACTATAAAGAGGCTCATGACTTTGTATTAATTAAAATAGTCATTTTCACCTCTTTTCAATTTTGTGCACTCTATGTAAAAAGTTACCTCTATGTATGAATGATTGCTTATTATTTCCTACATTTGTGTGTTGTGTTAACTTGGTTTGCATGACTATCTATGGATTTATTCTTACTTCTTAGTGTTTTTCAAACCATAACCTCCATATACACCTATGGGAACTCATATAACAAAAAAATGTGTGGGTCTTGTTTGAATTTTAGTTAATATTTTATACTTTTGTGAGAAGGAAGAAACCATTCTAAATCTTTGTGGATCACCTTTTCCATTTTTGTATTCCTTCTTTTCCCTTTTCTCCTTGTTAAATTTAGTAAATAGGATTATCAAGTAGGTTATTCAGTGTTGAGTTGGTTCAACACATGTATCTAGGTTTAGAAAGGAACCAAACTTATTTGGAGGTTTGATCTCATGTGCAAGGTCCCATGCCTTGAGATCAATGCCATGTTTCATCGAAATGTTGAACAATAGTTTCAACAAGATGCAATTTCAAGTGTTAAAAAGTGGGTGTGAGGGCTATAACATAGATGATGGAGTTAAATACAGTATGGGGTAGAGGTGGAATAACATAGAGGGGTGATATAAAATTAAGAGAAGGGATTAGAGAGAACAAGATAAGAAGATGATGGAGAAGGAGAAGAAAGGTACTCAACAATGCAGGTCTCAAGATAAGGAACTAAAGTGACATCTACTAGGACATCCTCAAATGAAGAAGGGGTGAGATCATCTCAAATGGAAGAATTATAGTGAGTGAGAAGTGAAGTAGATGTGGATGAAGGATAAAAATTATGGAGATAGATCAATGAAGGAAGAATGAGGGTGAGATGGAAAAGTGGGAGGAGGAGAGATAAGAGAGGGAAGGAGGTAAAGGAGAGGTGGGGATCAAATGAAAGGGAGAGAGAATGGAGCGTAGAGGTAAGAGGTGAGGGGAGAGAGGGGGGTTGAAAAGAACTTAAGCTCCACCAAGTATAGGCTCAATAACCATCAAATCATAATCTAAGAATGAAACATAATGTGAAAAATAGGTATGCAATGTTCATATAAGAGTTTTTGAATCATAATAACCACAAAAGCCAACAAACCATACTTAATCCAAAAGGAGTAAATCTAAATGATCTCAAGCATATGTGTAAAAAATTATATTTAATTTGAAATAAGTAATAAAATGTTTCATGTATAAGCAAGTTAAATATGAAAATAATAGAGAGTTTGCATATATAGGCATCACAAGCACAATAAAAATAGAAACCTCAAGCTTGGAGAGGGAGAGAATGGAAGAGGATAGATGCAAGAGGTGAGGGGAGAGAGAGGGGGTTGAAAAGCATTTGAGCTCCACCAAGTATAGGCTCAATAACCATCAAATCATAATCTAAGAATGAAGCATAATGTGAAAATGAGTATGCAAACATATAAGAGTTTTTGGATTATAATAACCACAAAAGCCAACAAACCACACTTGATCCAAAATGATTAAATCTAAATGATCTGGAGCATATGTGTAAAAAAATATATTTAATTTGAAATAAGTAATGAAATGTTTCATGTATATGCAAGTTAAATATGAAAATACTAGAGAGTTTGCATATATAGGCATCACAAGGACAATACATGTTAGAGTTTCAATGAAGATGCTATCATAAGAATAATAAATGTAGCAACTGAAGAAAAGAGACATCAAAGAATATATCATCATAAAAATGTGATCAAATCCAAACACTTCATTAGGTGTTTCATAATAAAAATGTGATAAATTTGAAGCAAGTTATCATCATAGATTATATTTAAAGAATGGTTATCATCATTAATCATGTGTTGTCCATCCATCATCAGTGAGGTTTTAGAGGATTCTATATTGTATGAAATAATTTTATCTAAAATAAAGATGGACATATATTTGCAAAAATATTAAAAAAAGGAGGAAAGAGCTTAAGGTAAAGTATTGGGTTAGGTTAAATTGTGAACTTGCCAAAGTATTATTATAAGGTATATTCATCTATAATTAAAAAAGTGTGTATGTCAACATTGACATCATAGACAAGTTTACATCATTTTCTTGGCATATTTTTTTATCTTTGGATAATTAATAAAGGATTTGACTTGTTATTGAGAAAGTTATAAACCTTCCCTTTGCACACAATATACTCCATAGTGCTTTTCAACAATAGTCTGATTGAGACATTAGGTACAAGTGAAGGCAAGTAAATCCCACAAAGTACACAATAATAGAAGACAAATACACACCAAAAGAATAGGGTTGTGCAAAATGGACTAGGTCATGGGTGTAGATTAGTCTAAGGATTTAAAAAAATAGTATCAGTTTGTCTTTGTTCTAGTCATCATTTCATCATCAAACTTCATGTTTTCTTCATGCACATCATAATATATCGACTAATCAAAGAGTAAAATTAACACTCACATTAAAAGAGTTTAGCACTCTTAACCTTTATCGATTTATTCATTCATTGTCTCTACTCTTATGATTTAAATCTTGTTATTATTTGTCATTCAAATAAATTTCTTAAATTAATTAGAAGGTCGATTTAAATATTAAATCCTAAAATAATATTTTAGTAACT
Source organism: Sequoia sempervirens (assembly GCA_007258455.2). Classification (NCBI taxonomy): domain Eukaryota; kingdom Viridiplantae; phylum Streptophyta; class Pinopsida; order Cupressales; family Cupressaceae; genus Sequoia; species Sequoia sempervirens. The sequence continues at coordinate 54,948 of VDFB02340711.1, read as the reverse complement.
ACACCTAAGTTAAATTTTGCCACATAGTGCTATTAATGTTAAGTTTGCATGTCTATTTCAAACTTTTTAAAAATAAATTTTGAAGATCTTTGTATATTAAATAGATTTTGAGATATAAGACTTAATTATTGTAAGGGAAATACATTGTTTATGCAAATAATTTAGGCTAAGTAAATAAATAAAGTAATTAAATAATTAATCTATATAAGAGAGTTGAGATTAGTAACAATGAATATAAAATTAAATTTAAAAAATGAATGAATTTAAATTAGATATTTAGTTAAATTTGGAAGGTAGGAAACTAATGTAGAAGATGATAGGAATTAGTTTGCCACAACGTTACACTTTTTAGGAATTTCGTAGATTATTATCTTAGAATCTACAAATTAGCTTTGTTTCATTTTTCGTTTAGATTCGTTATTCTAAAATTAGTCTTTACGAATGTGCAATTGATTTAGTATGCATACTTGAAACCAGACTACGGGAATGGGCTACCACAAGTTTGGTAGTTGGAATTCATGTTTTCCTCAATCTTTTAATATGTAGATCTTAATAAGAATTAATGGTGCTTATAAACACTTTTAAGGAATCTATTGAGAGGGTTATGATCTCCTCAATTAGACCCTTGGTTGGATTGATTCAATTATTTTGAAACAATGATTAAGAATAACAAGAAAACAGGCAATCTACCCCTTATCAAAAACAAGAAAACATGCAATTGAGATAGAATTATGTATGCTTTGATGATATAATTAGATTCCTCAATAATACTTCTATGATATACAAATATTTAAAATCTGCAACATAATTTCAAATGACATAATGAGTGTCTCTAAATAATATTATAAAACAAATTCACTTTAAAATATAAACCTTATAAACTAAACATCACATCAAAAGGCTCTAACAAAAACATTGGCCATAAGAAACAACTAAACAAAGATACCACTTAAACCATCATTTAAAAACTCTAAAAAAATCAATACCAGGTAAACTCTTGAATAATCGAGGTGCTCACGGATCCTTAGACTAATATGATATTTATTCCTTTCATAGGATGCTCCCCACACGAATCATTTTCTGAAAGTCAACCTTAGGTAACTTTGACTTTATCCAAACTTAGCAAAATCACGGGCCTTCTCATACTTACCACAACAGAGCTTCCCCACAGGTTAGGTTTTTGCACCAAACCATACAACACACGCCTGTCAAATTATCCCTAACAGCGACCCTCAAAACTCCTACGAACTGCCACGTGGAGGTTCCATCGCTCATCGCTGTTGTCATATATTTGGCCTTACTTGAAAAATACTTGGTCGTATGTTTGTAGATGTGGACACACGTGAGGTGGGCTAAGAAATGGTGGCTGGGGAATAGGACACGTGTAATCAGAGAATATGCATACACATCTCGTGAAAGAATGAAGGAAGACGCCAATGCCATTCATTCATTAGGTATTAGGGTTCCTACTGATTTATATGCTATTTGCTTTGTCGTTATCTTTATTATCTAATTTTTAGTTGGTTATACACTTTCATTTATTTACGGAACTAAACAATACTGACTATATTCCTATTTATCCCCTTCAGATGGATATGCACACTCAATTATTTGTAGAATTATAAATATTAATTTATGTTTGGCGCCAACGAGTAATCCACACAAAAATTAAACGTGGGAATGTACGACGAGCAGAAAGAAGAATTCAACGAGTTTGATTAGGCCTACATTATTGTAGAGGGAATATCATATCATATCCCCCAAAAAAATAATAAATTAATATAGATCATTTTAGTTTGGTTGAGAGGTTATTGGGTATGCTTTCTTATTTTTGATAATTGTTCAAAAATATAATATAGAGATTATATGTCAAAAAATTATTTATTTAAAAGTTAGTTCAGAATTTTATTTATTTAAAAGTTAGTTCATTTATTGAAGATGTAGACACATGAATAGATAGATTAGACAAAATTATATTATATTGCAACATGATATAGATAAATTTAGGTTATATAGTGAGTTGTTCATATGGTTATGATGATATCTAGTGACATGTAATCGTAATATTGTTTTTGACTTAAATGTTAAATTGGGAATATAGAAAATTTGAAAGATATATTCTAAGATTGCTTTCTTGGTCAAAGAGGTTGGATTCATTAGATTGGTTGATTACTCTTCATGATTTTCTAATATTATATCAGTAGTAATACTAGATGGACATATTTATATATGTATAGATTTTAGGGATTTAAATTAGGTATCATCAAAATATGACTTTTAACTACCAAATATTGAATATACTCTAGGTAGTATTGGACATGAGTAGTTATAATTTATGGATGGATTTTTAAATTTTAATAAAATATTTATAAATCTTCAAGATTAACACAAAACACTTTTATTATTTTATGCAGTATAGTTGTAATATTGTCAGTCATTTTGAAGCATCCATCTAATCGAGGGGGTCGAGTGCCCAGTGCTCTATAGAGTGAAGGTCGAGTGGTGAGTCCCAACCGAAGAGAATGTGATCTTCCAAACTCATTTGACATCAAATGGGGTTGCAAGCTAAGTGCACTTAACTTTGGGGAAAACTCTGTGGTTAAGTGCGCTTGAGCTAGAGTAGTACTGGGATGGGTGACCTCTCAAAAAGGCCCAGTGCTTCACCTCTGTGAGCATCACCTAGATGCAATGAGTGCACCATTCATTATCATTAGAGATGGGTTCTTGTGAACCACTACTCATGAACACATAGATCAATGAGTTTGACTCGTAAAACTACAGATTAAATCCTAATAACAATATCACAATAAATATCTTAATACTCTTTATCTATTGTAATGCTTATTTGAAAAAAATACTTCTATAACATAATATTCTCCCTAACAATGCTAAGGTCTTTTGTTTGTTATGATTAATTAACTAATCTTGCCTACATTTTTTGTATACAAAGCTTTTTTTCTCCATACAAATGCAGAACGAAAGCGACAATCTTATTTCTTTTTGTTATGCAAAACAAAACGGTCACAAATAAATGTTCAGCTTCCGTGAAGTCATGAATTTCACGAGCAAGTCTGGTCAAAACTGCAGAAAAAAATTCAACTATTTCCCAGAGATTTTTTTTGTACCGAATGGGACATTTTCACGTTTTCGACGACGAAGTCGTCTGCTCTTTGTTCGGGGAGCTGAAAATGTCAATGGCGTAATACACACATTTTCTCCACGTACAAACATTTTTTTACAAATGTCAATCCAAGTTGTCCCACAGACTTTGACTTATTTCACACCGACACTTACAAAAATAAGTGCTGCCTACCATCTTAACTGCTCACCGCGGTTACGGTTATTTAAGCCGGTTGGTTTGACTGCACTCACCGCGGTTTCAGAGATAATGATTGCACCGCGTTCAACAAGATTTGTACGAAGGCCACCGCGCCGGCTCTTGGCGTTTGGTAATGACTTATTCCTTGCATAGCCTAGCGTGTGGTTGATTTGGCTTAAAATAATAATAATAAAAAATATAGTTGAGGTTTAAGGAGGGGGTGGCCCACATGACTTGGTCTTGCATGGCATTATTCTGGAACAGCATGAGCATCACGTTGTTTTATTCGAACACGTGGAAGTAGACAAACAATGACCGACAGGGTTTAGGACTAGGAGTTGGTAAGGTTTAGGACCTTAATGTTCTCGCTACTTTATGTTCTTCATTACCTTCATCTTTATCATTTTCCTTAAAAACGGATTCTATTCCCATTCTTATTTTTATATTGGTATATTTTGGGTTGATCTTGGTATATGCTCATGGATAATAAAAAATCTTTTTTCTTTGGGGCCACATTAAAACAAAAGTGTTTCAAAAATAAATAAAAAGGGTATAATTATATATTGTATATGGACAATAGTATGTGTAAACAATTGATAGAGAATAATAATAGAGAATAATAGATAAGAAGAGAATAAAATTAAAATGTTGTTAAAATGAGTATTGAAGACATATCTATATAGAGTGCTCTAATATAATAACATTAGTATATATTGTAATAAAATATAAATTAATAGATAATACTTCATTATTAAAGTTTTTAATATTACATCATTTTGTGAAAGCATGGTAATGACCAACCAACTTGTTAATAGTAGTTTGAATATTCTTGATATATATTAATGTTTAACATAGTTTAGAAAGTAAATTGTGGAGAAAACTTTAATGCTGTTAGCAAAGGCTTTTATAGTTACTTAAAAATTAACTATTTGTAGAAACAAAATAGCAAAGAATATTTGCAATTTAACTTTAGTAGGGAAGCAAGTGGCTAAATATATGGTGAGGCAATTAAGTTTCCATGGAAATTTGACTAAAAGTTATTGACAAGATTTAAAATAACTTTGCAAGAAATGCAAAGGCTAAGGAGGGCATTTTTCCAAGTCTATTTGTATAGTAATGTTGTAACTATAGTGGAAGAGAATAAGAACCAAAGGCAAGGGGCAAGAGGTTAGAGCCAAAAAGTGTGTTAATAGTTCTACACTTTAGGTAGCATGGACAAGGATTCAAGTTAGGAAGCAAGTGGGAACTTCTTCCAAGGTTTAAATTGCATGAAGAATCATGCAATCATCAACTTGTAACTGAAATTGATAATGGAGTTAGGGTTAAATTTTCCAAGAGAAAGTGGTGAAGTCCCATAAATCATTGAATTTTCTAACTCCCTTATGAAATAGACAAGGTTTTTATAACCAAGAAGTAGTTGAATAAGATTGTTCCACAAAATCAAAGAACTTGTCATGAAATTGAACCCAAGGTGGAGGGATTGATCTTGCCAAATTAGCTAGGAGGAGATAGTTTGCTATGCCATCCAAACACTAATGAAAGAAAATGATGCTTTAGTCTTAAACAAATTGTAGACATTGAAATAAATATTTCATCTATCATTATGTTTATCATTTTATTCATTAATAATATTCATTATTATCTTATTTTTATTTATTTATCATCAACATTCCTTCATAATAGTTTAATAATTTATTTTATTTAATTAAAGTGAGTAACATTGTCCATTAAAATAATAAATTAAATTATCATTATCTACCTATTATCCATAAATCTATTCACTCCACTCACCCATGCACTTAGTTAACTAATTTAATACAAATAGTCAACTCTCCCTAACTTCCTACATGCATTTAGTTAACTATTTCATGTATATATTTTACTCATCAATCAACCTTGTTAAATCCCCAATCAATTTTGTTGACTAATAATAATTATTTAATTAAAAATTAAAATAATTTCAAACTCCCTCATGTCTACCACCTCTCCTCATCAACTCCGCCAATCTTGGATCAAACTTGTGATCCAATATTGAATCTCAACCATTCATTATTTCTCCTAAAACTCTATAAATCAAACATCGTATTTATCATTTAGATCGCCACTCTTTCATGCAATAATATTATTTCAATTTTATCATACAAGAATATAGTCATTATGCTAGAAAAATGAGAACCCACATCCATCATGAGCATATCTCAACATGATGCTTGAACTAAGCTTTGCATGATTATAATAAGTGATTTAATTATGTGATTTTAATGCTACTTGTTTCAATTGCTTACATTCTAGTGAACCTTATGCAAAAATGCATTCTTATCATATATCTAATATTGGTCCTTATGAGTTTTTGGTTATTTAATCTTGTAGGTGTGTGCTTCTTTGAGGTGGTCTTAGTAGTCAATTTTTTTTGGAGCCTCTTATTGCATAATAGAGATTATGATTATGTTTGGGGAGGCTAATAAAATTCTATTTTTCAAAGGCCCAAGACTATTTTCATTTGTACAACATTCATACAAACCATACTACATAGACTGATTTTGTTCACTATTAAAAAAAGGAGAGAGAGATTCATTATTTATTTTTGATAGTTTACCAAGCATTTATTGTTTATGGTCCACTCACATTTGCTTTAAATATTCTCATAAGTATACATAGTCCACTTAGATTGGAATATACAAACAAAAATGTGGCTTCCAACCAGGATCATGGTATTACACATACACCTTGTTTTCATATATACACAACAATTATGGTTAGAGTGCATGTATATGCATAAAAACTTGGGATCTTATTACACCCCGTGTGTTATTACCTATTTACTATTACCTTGTTTGGTAAATTGCTTTAATATATGTGAATGTGTTTTATATATGAATCATAATGGAAATATGATGAATGAATGTTTTATTCAATTTAATATTTTATAATGATTCTGTATATGAAATATATGTGATGCATACGAATGTATTGATTCGGCTAACTACTATTATGATGTACTAAGTTGAATGTAGGAATAGGTCCAAACCTCTAGAAGAGAGGGGAAGTATCACTCAAGAGAAGAACTTGGTCTCGTAACCTTTAATTCAGCCTTATTGAGCATTCACACACTCACACCTTGGTTGGTTTTACTTGAGTCAAGTCAGTTTGGGTAATGGGTAAGTGATCATCAGTTTTGGTTGTGAATGTTTATATTGGTTTGTGATCTTGTTTTATGAATGTTTGGATTGAGGAATGTGATGAAGTCGCGATGTTAAGTGGATGTCCTTTGTGTGTTTATTGTTATGTCAATGAGATATATGCATAAAATGTATATATATGTACATGTCTATGGTAAACTCATACATGTGAGTGAATACATACATGAGTATATGTAGGTAGACTTACCTACGCATGCTCATGGATGGATTACCCATATGCATGGGAATAACGATTGGACTAAGATGCCATATATATATATATATATATAAGTGAATACATACATGAGTATATGTAGGTAGACGTACCTACGCATGCTCATGGATGGATTACCCATATGTATGGGAATAACGATTGGACTAAGATGACATATATATATATACACAAAAAAATGTCCTAAGACTGCAAGTTCCATTTTTCCTTGTCAATACCACTTCTTCTTGACATGTAATTAAATAATTTTAATTGTTTAATTAATTCATTTATTCATTCCTCTTTGATTAATTAAATAAATTTTATTTATTTAATTACATCACTAATGTCCCCTTATTTCTATAATTAATTATTCATTTTCCATCTTTCCACTATAATTAAATAATTATTTCAATTATGTAATTATTCATTAGCCTCTTCTTCTAGAATTAAACAAATATTATTTATTTAATTCCTATAAAATAAGTATTTATTTGTCTTTTTCTTCTACTTTCTAATTAAAATAATTGTTTCTGATTATTTAATTAGAAAGTCAATTTTCCTTTTTCTTCTTTGATTAAATAATTACTTTAATTATTTAAAAATCACTTTCCCTCTTAAATCAAATGATTTTTTATAATTATTTGGTATTCCATGCTTTTTCCTTCCACAAATTAATAATTATTTTAATTATTTATTTGTCTTTGTCTTCTACTTTCTAATTAAAACCATTTCTAATTATTTAATTAGAAAATCAATTTGCCTTTTTCTTCTTTGATTAAATAATTACTTTAATGATTTAAAAATCACTTTCCCTCTTAAATTAAATGTTTTTTTATAATTATTTGATTTTCCACCTACATATTTTTTTGTGTCATCCTTATCTCTTCTTATCTCATTTAATTTCAACCTTTTTCTCAGTCATCTATCCTTATATTTACCCTAATTCCAACCTAATTTTACCCTAACCCTATTAACTTATATTCTTGACCATTGATTAACACCATTCAATCTCAACCCTTCATTCCAATTTGTCTTTCTATAAAAGACATCCATCATTGCCATTTCAACATATGATGCAATCTACATCTTGTGCTACTTAGTTTATGCTACAAGTACATTCTAGTTATCATTATCTTCAACATTTTTCTTGTCATTGTCATTAGGCCTATTTGCATACTCAAAATCTAAGGGCAATCAACCATATTCAACAAAATGGAGAAGAGCAATGGAGGTCATTCAACCATGGCATGAAGACTTGGGTAACATTATTTTGTTATTTTGTGTTGTTATATTGGATTGTGCTTCATTATTGGTTTAGGTCTTTAGGGTTTGATTTCTATTTGATTATGCCTTCAACCTAGAATTTTCCTAATCTACATTGGTGAACCTGACGTGAACTTACAATTTTGCAAAGAAATCCATATGTTTTCTTGTTTGTTTTTGCTGTTTTGAATGTTACAACCAAGAATTTACATAAAACTTGTCATGTTCTTTTAACCACAAAAAAATGGGCACATGGAATTTTCTAAAAAGCTTTCTAGGTTTTGTAGGATTAAGTCTTGGCTTTCTATAGCTTTTGACGATTTTAAATTTCGTTTAGTTTTGAGAAAGTTATCGTTGTTTTAGTTTGTTGTTATCATTAAAGGGTTTTTTGGGTTACTAATATTTTGTTTGCAGCATGTAGTGTTTATTTTGGAGCACACTAACTTGTGGTTTTGCAGGAATTTATTGCTTTCATTTTGTTTGGTTTAGTTAAGTCTTCTTTTACAAGTTTGCATTCACACATTCATTGGTTTAAAATTTACAACAACTTTGCATATCACATTCATTGGTTTAAAATTTACAACAACTTGCATTTCACTCATTGGCTTAAAAATTTACAACTTTGCATTTCACTCATTGGCTTTAAAATTTACAACAACTTGTATTTCATTGACTGGCTTAAAATTTACAACTTTGCATATCACATTCATTGGCTTAAAATTTACAACAACTTTGCATTTCACTCATTGGCTTTAAAATTTACAACTTGCATTCCATTCATTGGCTTAAAATTTACAACTTTGCATATCACATTCATTAGCTTAAAATTTACCACAACTTTGCATTTCACTCATTGGATTTAAAATTTACAATAACTTGCATTTCACTCATTGGTTTTAAAATTTGCAACAACTTGCATTTCACTCATTGGTTTAAAAATTTACAACAACCTTGCATATTTCACTCATGGGGTTTAAAATATACAACATCTTTGCATTCCACATTCATTTGGATTAAAAAGAACCCTGAATCTCCACATTCATTTGGTCTAAAAATAACAACTTGCATCAAAGTGTCTTCACAATTCTCACATTTTGATTTGGGGCTTAAAATGAACTAGTGTCTTTATTATCTTGTGATTTTGTTTTTTTAGAAGGTGTGTATTAGGTGATCTTGCGAATCAAAAACACCTCTTGGAATTTACACTATCACACCACACATTTGATTTCGTTTAAGGGTAATGAACACCATGCGAGTGTGAGTCAAGTACAAATTGTGTATTCTCTCTCCTTGCACCATGAGTGATCCTGGAGATAAAAAATAGTGTGCTTGTCTTGCTTTTGTTTGCCCCATTAGAGTGGTTCCTGCCTAAGAGACACATTCGTATAGAGAACTCGAAGGTGACCCCAACTATTTTTTCCCTTGAGCCGCTATATAAAAGTATTAGGTGAAATCCAAGGGAAAACTACCATTAGTTGTCGTTGTACAGTGTCATTCCAAAAGTGCAAGTTACCCACACTTATATGAGGCATTTTTAGTACCATTAATAGGATTGGTTAAAGCCTTAAGTGGCTTGCTAGACACTTGCACAGTGGCAAGTCCCTGAGTTACGACTAAAAGACACATTAGCTAGAGGCCCTCCTTTTATGATTGACTATTATTGGTGTCACACTCGATGTAGGGGATGCACACCGCACCCCGAAACTTACTCACCATTTGAACTCCCTTGAGTGAGACAGGAATCCTTGACATTGCATAAGTTACTTGTTTAAACTTGTAACTTTCCAAGGAGAGGGTGATTTGGGTCATCCTTCTATTCCAAGAGGCCCCTATCTGTCCACTTTCGTACATGAGAGTTGATACATAACTCGAAAGGGTGTCCCTCCCTTGCGTTGAAGGAGCTTCCAAGTTGTGGGCCTGAGAGTCATGCCATTGGCCATTGACTTTAGGATAGGTAAGTGTCTTGTGTGTGTGAATTATTTTTGATATTGTGCTAGACCCATGGAATCAAGGTGACTAACCTCAAAAAATACACATACGAATTCACATTTGGACAAAGTCAACAGCCAAGAACCTATCTTCAGATTGCTTATTGTGCTTGTTATTAGATTTTAGACAAAAACTAGGACAAAAACTGCCAAAATCAGTCAAAATTTGGACAGGAACACTTTGTAACCACATCTACAAAACATAGAACACCGCAACTGATACTTTAAACACCAAAACTGCCAGAAGTCAAAAAAATTCCATTTCTGATTAGTTCCTTGACAATGACAATCTTTTTAGATCATAAGAGTTGCTCCATTCCATTGCATACATCTAGGTTTATATTGCACTTTTATCCAAACTCTAGGCCCATCATCTTTTCATTTATTAGTCAAACTCTAGGTCTATCATTTTGCATTTGTAGGACAAACATCATGTCATCACTAGTTACATACACTTATGCAAAATCTAGAATTGGAAAACTTACCACATCTTTGGTTAGCTCATTGTCACAAAGAAAGATTGTCTTGACATTGTCATTTTCAACAATTAGTCTTTGTCATTTTAGTGAGACCTCTTAACTCATTTTTCTAGTTTGGGGCTCACTTTTTCAACTTGTCATTATTCCTTTGGTCTCTATCCTTAAGGTCTTGACAATCATATTTGTTACATTGGGAAAATCTTAGATTGGTTAGCAACCTTCCTTAGTCTCACAAAAGTGCTTAGTCTTCATATTAATTCATATTGCACCCCTGCATCACAACATCATATTGGAATTACATTTGCATACCTTAGTCATAGACCTACCATAGACTTTGATCATTGTGACACTATCCTATCTACACTTTGACTATTGTCACTTTGTATCTTTAATCTTGGTGCATACATTTGGCATCCTTAAACATTGAAAACTCCAAAAATATACAATAGTCTCCTTGCATTGTCATTCGAAGGTCACAAGTCTTATAGGATCCTCACTAAGTTTCCTTATCCATTTGAAAACATTCCTTTTCCATCCTAATCTGAACCATGCATTCAATTTACTTTGATATGCTTCCTAGTCAAGTTGAACACCAATTACTCTGCAATGGTCACTACCAACAAGCCATAGAATTCAATAGAAAATTCATCAATATTTCATACCCTTCTTACCAACAATCCATAAGCCCTATTCATTCATCCATATACCCTCACTATCAAGAGTCACTTGACACAATCCATACCATTAATCCACAACAAAAATGTCCATTAATCTTCCTTATCCTAATCTTGACAAGGGAAACCAACCTTCCATTAATCCATTCCAAGACTCCACATCCTATCCTAACCAACCTTCCATTAATTCATACCAAGACTCCACATCATATCCTACCCAACCTTCCACAAATCCATTCCAAGACTCCACATCCTATCACAACCAACCTTCCACTAATCTATTTCAATCCACCCAATCAAATAAAAATACACTTAGTCATGCAAATTCTATTGTTTTCCAAAATCACATTCCATTACCTACACTTTTGGATATATGTCAAAAATAAAATCCAAAGCACAACATTATAACTTCCTCCTTATGTCAAGATTAAGGTATTTCTTGTGATCCCATTACATCCCATGATCCTATCCTTAATTCCATCCAAGAAATCCTTCTAGATAACCATGTCATCCAAGATAAACCTATCTTTGATCAAGATACTACCATTGAACAAGAAATCCAAAATGATATGCTCATTGACCTTTATACCATTCATGATCAAACATTTGAAGTTGATCCTATCCAAACTCCAAACACCTCCATTTCCCAAAATGAGACTCTCCTCCTTTGGACACTGTGTAAGGGGAAAATCAATAAGCACGAGGTAATCAATGTTAAACAAATTAAACTAAATCTAATTCAAAACAAGGATTTAGATTCATACCCATTACTCATGAAATGAAGTTTTTAAGCTATTGAAATCAACTAATGAAATCCTAAGATAACATAATGAATTAAAAAACAAAGAAAACTTTACCATCCCATGTCAAAGTGTATTCGCAATGATGTTGGATCATTGTTGTATCAATGTGAAGCCTCCATTTATGTGTTGTAAAAGCTTCAAAGTGATGTGTTTTGATCGAAGATGTGTGTCAAAGATTCCAAGAAATCAATGATTAATTTGGCATTACTTTGTTGTGCAAAAGATGTCAATTCTTTGATCATTTTTTACAAGAAATGAGGTTGTTATATAGATTTTTTGTTTTGAAATGAATGATCAAGATCACGTAGTGGAATATCCTAATCAACAATTCAAAACTGTTGAGATGAATTAGATGGGAAGAATCAATGGATTTTGATTACAGAATTAGTGAGATTGAAGAAATCAATTTGAGTGTTCAGTGGAATTGAGGAAATAGATTAAGCCTTCAGTGGGATTGAAGAAATCATGTTGAGCCTTAAATTGGATTGAAGAAATTATGTTGAGCCTTTAGTGAGATTGAAGAATAGATGAATCAGTCATCCAATCAGAGTGAGCAATCGGGGGACCATAATTTTCTCAATCATGAAAGTGGGCAAAGGTAATTACTTAATCAAAATAATTAATTAAGCCTTTTGAGTTGAACGTGCAAATCATGTTTGACTTTTACAAATAAAGTTGTGTTTGTTTGTGAAGACACTGAAAAATGTCCTAAACAATATCATACACTTGAAATAGATTTACTAACATCATTTCTTCTTTAGCTCATCTTCTTTTCACTTAATTGATTAAATGAGCCTAGCTATTTAATTAATGACATCATTTTCGTCCATTAACCTAATTTATCAATTTAGGTTAATTCACCCCCTCTTCATGCTAACATTTCATCTTATTAAAAAAAAAATCAAAACATTTAATTTAATTCCCTGAGTCATCTTATTTAATTAAATAACCCTAAGTTATTTAATTAAATATCATTTCATCTCTCTCCCCCATTCATTAAATCATTTAATTTAATGAATATCACCTTTAATTCTTCTAATCCCCTAATTGCATGATTAAGCCTTGTTTAATTAGCACTTAAACTAATTTTCCTCTAAGAAGGGGAATATTCCCATGGAATATTCCTTATTCCCCTTTTTGCACAATTAAAGTTTTCTTATAATTTGCAAAAATGCCTTTTTCCTCACCCAAATGAATATTCCAAGGAATATTGTTATTCCTCCATCATTTGAAAAATGGATATTTTCACTTAGTTTCTTAAGCAAGTTTTAACCTTCAAACTTTTGAACAAGTCACATTTGACATGTGTGAGCAGGTTAAAAGTGTGTTTGTTTGAGGCAAGTGTGAACCCTTGATTAGATTCCATCATGCATTCTCATCTGTTGATGAGAATCCATGATCCATGCCTCTCATCTCCTTCATTTTGGACCATTGATTAATCTTTTCAATCTCAACCCTTCATTCCTCATTTGCTCTCCTATAAATAGGACACTATTTGGAGACAAATGTATCCATCTTTTTAATAGCAAACTCATGATGTTGAATCTCGGCCATATTTTTAATAAAAACTCATGTTGTTGAATCTCATCCATCTTTCAATTGCAAACTTATGTTGTTGAACTCACTTGCATTCACACTCATCTTTTACTCACTTTTAGCTTGTTTTAGTTAATTTTAAGTTGCATAATAGCTTAGAGCGTCCATTAATGGATTACATGCATCCATCTTAGTTTGTATATGAATTAACATGACACCAATTCCAAAATAGGATAAGTTTCAAATGGGTTAGAGTAGGAATTTAACTGCTTTCATAGTTTGTAACTTTCAGTTTGTATAAATGCTTAGTTTAAATTTTCAATTTGAATGATCTTGTTTGGTAGATTGAGGTTTAGTGGATAGATTGTGCTTCAATTCATCATGGATCAAGCATAAACGACCCACCCTGACAATCCCTGACTCACATTCTGGCGCTAGGAGGGAAAACTGTTAATTTAACCATTTTTAGCTTGAATTGGGTTTGTTTGTTGTTTTTTCTGGATACAACAATGCTCAAACTACAAACAATGACGCTGCTGCAATTTGAAAAATTGATGCCAATTAAATGCACCAACACCGATTTAAATCTGGTGACACCGATTTAATATAGAGGTATTGAAAAGTTCAAACGACGACACCCAACTTCACCAGAACGATGCCCCCAAATTTCAAAACACGACGCTATTGTAAGCAACAATGCTAGGCCAAATTCTAATGCTATCGTGCTCTTTGTTCCTGCTATAGAGCGACGCCCAAACTTCAAATTGCGACGCTATCGTGTTCAATGACTCCCAACTAGGGTAAGAAACTTTAAGATAATTTTTTCAACATATGCTTTAATTTCCTTGAATTATCTAATCACTTATGCACTTTTGACTGTGTTTTGGTTATTAGAATAACAAGTTTTTGTAGGTTGAAAGACATGGAGTTCAAGTGAAGAAAGCCTCTCCTTATCTTAAAATTATTTGATTGTAACAAGCGTTTGATGCTTTGGGGCAATTATAACCCAACTCTTATGATTTCTAATTTCTTCTTTAGGAAACACACTAAATTTCCATTGGGTTTAAAAATAACACTCAAATAGGATTAAAATTGAACCTCCATCTCATCATTTTTTTTTGGGTTTAAAACTGAACAAGGAAACTTCATATTTCAATTGGTGCTTAAAACAAACTCATCACTACTTTGAAGGGTTAAAATTTATAACTGTTTGCTATGTTTTGTGATTTTCAACATTGTTAGTGGATGCATATGCAATTCTATCATTCCATATGATGACCTTGAGAAACATAAACATTCCTTAACACTTTGCAAAATCATCTACATCTTTCAATTTGGATTAAAACTGAACCCCCTTGCAAGTGTGAGAAAAAGGCATAGTGTGTGTTCTCTCTTTGTTCATACGAATGAAGATGATCAAACTACGGATGTACTTCCTTGCTATTTTTTATCTTTAGAGGGCCTGGATTGGTGGGAAAAAGTACTCACCCCAAGGGAACAACCCAAGTGGTAATGAGCTAACGCCAAGCTCTTCCAAACCGTAATATAAATGTGTGCTTGCAATGAAAATTGTGATCAATGGGAAGCGGTACATGATAGCTCTCCCCCAGTATCCTTATGATGCGTAAAGCCCTTGTTCTAAGGGTTGGGAGGCCTCTTGATGGATTTTATGATTACACCCCCTAAACTAGAAGCCCTTATTACAAACCCTTGTTTAGAAGCCAAAAATCCTTAATATTTGTTGGTGCAAGAATAGTCATTCTGAAGCTGCCCCACATTTGTACTATTCAAATGTAGAAAAAAAAAATCCTTTTGATCTTCGAATTTTAAGGATTTTGAGATTTGGTGGTCCAGAGAAGTGTGTGTCGTGGAGGGGAGCCAGTGTTGCCAAATCTCTAACTGTTCACATTATTTAGTGTTTGGAGAAATCTAAGTGGGGACTCAACAAATATAGCCATTTTGAAACTAGGTTTGTAATGATTGTGAGTCAGTTTAACACTTTGCTTGATTTCAAAATGATGCAAAAACAAAAATTCACTATCTTCCTCAAAATTTCAAACACTTTGGCCTAAATATGGACCTCTTGAGTTAGCCTTGATATTATTGCTTGTCCTAAGGATTTATCCTTAGCTTGATTTCTAAATATCTTGACATTAATCTCAAATCCATATTTCCCAAAGACAACATAGGAAATTATGGATTTAATCTCATAATTTTCACGAAATGGACATTGTGAAAGTTATGATGTTTTTGACATAAACATTTAGTTTGGAAACATAATCAAGACAAGTATTTGCAAAATAAATTCACTTAAGCAAGATAAATTGACAAATGAACCCCACATGACTATTTGGAGACCAATTTCTCCTGTTGAACAACCTAATCTTCCAGGTGCTATTATTCAACCAAACTTTGAACTCATTAATGAAGAACAAACCGATCTCATTAGCAGTTTGAGAAGCTTCACTTTTGAAACAAAAGAAACAAATACCCAATGGAGAAACACAACAACCATTTTAGATGAAGAAGATGAACAAGCTGATATTGAGGCTGGAAGGCCCATACTAGCACCACCTGTGTGACAATAAATATCTTCCTTTCTTCCATAAACTTGAACTGTTTCTACATGATCTCACATAAATTCAGGATCCCTAAAATAAAGTCTACAGGTCGTCATGTTAGACTTAGGAATCTTAGTCCAAAAGCTCTCAAGAAACATCTTTTAAACTTCACAAGAATAGAGACAAGATGGTAGGAAACTTCTATAGACATGTTTCAAGAAACAGTCCAAAACTATATGCATTCTTTTGGAGTCAAAATCCTGGTCTTTTTCACGACATTGAATTCCTCTAAATGATCCATCGCACAATCAAAATCCATAGGGGAAGATCTCCATCCCGTTATTGCAAACGTAGATATTGTATTGCATAGTGTAGTAGGAAGTGGGCTTCAATAATTTATCACAATCTCTACCGCTTGTTAAGAAACTTTTTATGCTCAAGCTAGGAGGATCCGAATAGGTCTAAACATCCCCATCCATCCTTTCATCTAAATCAACATTGGGTCTTTATGATTTGGACATTTTAGAGGTTTAGCATCATTCTCACTACCTTGGTCTTGTCAAAATAGAGGTTCACTTTAAAGTCAACATTGGGTCAAACATCTCACTCACCCCTTCATCAAAATTCATCTTTCACTTCATCCAAATTTGCAAAATTTTGAGTACACTAAAAGTTTGTGACTTAAACATCAAATCAAATCAACCTCTAACTTAGCTACTTTGTATGTGAAATGTATCCATTTCCATGCACTTACTTGAGTTAGTTATCATCTTTGAACTAGTTCATCTTGAAGGTCACAAGTATACCCTAAAGATTTACAAGTTCATAAACATCCTTTATCCCAACATCAAAACATCAAGAGTAAGTCAAAAGTGTTGTCCCAAAATGGTGGCAAAGATCACTCTCCACATCATCCATCTTTTCATCCCCCACTATCACAATTGCAAAAAGACTTCGAGCATCTCTTTTACCTAGATTTAAGTCAACTAGAGAGTTCAAACATCACAAATCACAACAAAACTCTCCCATAGGTGACACAAAATTTATGGTAAAGACTAGATCACAACACAAGAGAATCATGGAGAAAACCAAAGTGACATTCACCTCAAGTGATCCAAATCCTTTATAATTCGATCCAAGAAGTCAAGTTACACCATCACAACAACCTTCATCCCCATCAAGAATATATGAGATAAAATATATCACAAACAACCCCTTTGAACTCACTAGGGAGGAAATTATGGGACATCAAGCCTTTGAAAATGTAGCTCCTACCTCTCTGACATTTGTGGCATAGAATTTAACACAAGGTTTCACAACTCCATCATTAGGGCTAAATCAGACCTACATTCCTAGTATTGCAACGAGCCTTACTAAATACTTTGTTCATGCCCTTTCATTTGAAAATAGAAAACTTGTGGGAACACTTGAAACCAATCCTCTATCTAACACAACCACTTGGACACCTAGCTTTGGTGCTCCTCCTGTTCCTGAAAATCCTAAACAAATATACACACCTCTTGATTTTCATTACTTAGCCTCAAATTCAACATATCGAGGGCATCCCTCTTCATCCACATCCATGAGTGCCATAAGTGTTCCTACCATCATAAAAATTAGTTTGGATCAGGTATCTCAAAACAATGCACAAGGGTATACCAATACCATACCACAAAATCAACCCTTAAAGCAAATAGGGACATCCTTACCCAATCCTCCAATGGGTTCATCTGTACCATTGGTTTCACAAAACACATCCACACCATCCATCATCAATCCAACTCAAAAAAATCCCTTGGTTACGAGTTATGTAAACCCAAGAAGTACCTTAATCACAAATCCTTTATTTACATCTTTGGCACAAGGAAATTCTCAAAACATGGGGCAAGGAAATCTTTTTAATCAATGGACTCAAGGTCCTAGTGTGTCATTTCCATTGCAAATTTTAATGACATCATCTTCATCCTTTCCCATAATTCCCTTTATCGTGCCAAATCAATATGGCCCTCAAACATACATTCCATCATCATCTACTAACTTACAAGGAATGTTAAATCAAGGGAACCCTCTACCTCTCATCAACAATCCATTACCTACTCAAAACATCAATATCCATAATCCTTCATAGATGTCTCAACAACCACTTGATCCCACATTACAATCACATGCCTTAACTTTACAACAAGCACAACAAGCCTATCAATAGGCCCTAGCAGCACAACAACAATAGCAACAACAACAACAAGAAACCTTAGCACAACAACAACATCAAGCTCAACAAGAAGCCTTATCACAACAACAACATCAAGTACATCAAGTAGCCTTAGCACAACAACAACATTAAGCACAACAAGCAACCTTAGCACAACAACAACAACAATAAGCAGCCTTAGCAACACAACAAGCAACTTTATTAGCACACCAACAACAGGCCCAACAACAAGCACTAGTGGAACAACAACAACAACAAGCTCAACGACAAGCCTTACTAGCTCAACAGTATGCCCAACAACAATAACAAGGTTCTTATTATCCTCAATTGAACATCGTCAATCCAAACATATTGGGAACATATACATCAATACCCTAATCACCTTCATAATCTCACACCACCATACACCCCATACAACCCATCCATCATCCCACCATATGTTCCTCCACCCAACTCACAAGACAATCTAGCATCACAACCTAAAGCACTCTCACAAGAAATGCATGACCTTCGCATGGGAAAGTTAAAGAAACCCCATACACAGAACTTGTGTCCTTATCCATTTGATCAAAACATTGCAATGATACCATTCCCTCCTATTTTGAAATCCCAAAATTTGACAAATATAAAGGGAGAGGAAGTCCTGTGGAGCATATCAAAGAATTTAATGTCATGTACATGGAGGTGGCTGACAATGATTCTTATCTAATGTGCCTCTTCCCTCAAATTTTAACGGGTCATGCTATGGATTGGTTTTCTCATCTGCCTCCTGACATCAAAATTTTTCAAGAAATCACTGATAAATTCATCAACCACTACTCCTTCAATCTTGACATGGATGTCAATCTAGAAGAATTATACACCCGTAGACAAAATCAAGGGGAAAATTTGGCTAATATCTTACGATGGAGACAAAGAGCTAGTAAAAGCAAGTGGCCTCTTCCCAATGAACAACAAGTGGGAATCATCATATCCAATCTAGATCCAAATCTATCATTCCACTTGAAAATGCAGTGCATCACATCCTATGACGAACTTGTCCCTAGATCCCTTAACATCAAAAGATCTCTAAACTCACAAGGAAATACTCAAGCCTACAAAGACAACTATTCTTCAACTAGTTCGAATGAGAAACCTCATGTCTGGGCTAAGAACAAAAATGTAACAAATGACAGCGTGGTAGATTCTAAGGTCATACTAAGTGCTCCTAGGCCTAACAATAATCAAGTTGCTAATATCCAACCAACTATGCAACAAACAACACCTCCTCAAAACAATCACATCAATAACACTGACATGCAACAAAGGCGAACCGCTAATAGGAACAACCATCCCAAACGCAAGTACACATAGTTATTGGAACCCATCAAAAAAATCATGAAGAAGTTGGTAGAGTCAAATTTGATAACACTTCCCAACTTTGAAAACTACCAAGAACCACAAGAGAAGCCATCCCGGTACAACAAGCACGATCTTTGTGACTTTCACAAAATCAAAGAACATAAAACATCCAATTGCATGAAACTTAAAAACATCATTCAAGATCTCATAGAAAACGATACCATATCTATTGAGGTACCAACTGGGAATTAGGATGTTAAGATATACAAGAACCCTATGCCAGATCATAACAAAACAAATAACAATGGCAAAGCTAAGGATTACACAAATGTGCAACATACCTATTCCAGCGTAGTGGCTTCCTACGATAGCATTATTACTATTGTCACCATCAAAGGAGCTAGTATGGAATGTGGAGTCACCACATGATGTGGAAAAATAACCGTTCAAGGAGTCCCATATCAATCTAGGATACAACCTACTTTTCCCACATTTAATCCTAGCAAGTACAATCTTCTAGATCAACTTAAGCAGACCCCCGCATAGATATCTATCTTAGAACTTTTAAGGTTATCCGCCACACATAGGGAAATATTGGAGAAAGCCTTGTCTGAGTCATCCGTTCTTGAGAATATTGATACTGATTAGTTTCAAGCTATTGTAGGGCATATCACCAACCATCTTCTTACCTTCTCCAAGCAAGACCTACCATCACAACCATCTCATAACCGTGCTTTACACCTTGAGGTTTTCATTCATAAAAACAAGGTTAAAAGAGTATTGGTAGATGGAGGTGTTGGTTTGAACATTTGTACCTTGCAGTTGATAAAAAATCTAGGCTATTCAGAAGATACTATTGATTATAAGACAAAGATTACCACTATCAAGGCATATGACGACCAAGAATGGGTATCACAAGGAATCATTGCACTTCCAATCCAAATGGGACCTCTTATTGCAGAAACTACATGTCAAGTGCTTGATCTTGATCTTCCCTATAACATCTTGATTGGCCGACCATGGATCCATGCGCTAAAAGCTATAGCCTCGACCTATCGTCAGTGTGTGAAGTTTCCTTCTGAAGGTAGAGAAATCACTATCCGTGGAGATCCTGAGCCTTTTTACTTCTGCAAAATTCTTGAAGCTAAGTTCTATAAGATCCCCCAAATACCTAAGAATGATGAAGGGCGTACACCATCAAGCTCATTTGTTGACCCATCATCCCTAGCTTCTACCTCAACAACAAACTACAAACTATTGAAAGATACCTTTGTCTTAGGAGAGTTACTTATTTCTCCTCAATATCATGGGAAACCCACATCTAGCACCAAAGAACCCGAAAAAATAAGATGAAAGCTACTAACTTCACCAAGTGGTGGGATTTGAACCAGGAAGAGGTCAATGAGGAAGATATCTCTAAACTCCTCTATCAAGATGAACTGCCTATCCCTGTTCTTCCCATGGAAGATGATAACAAAGGCCTACAACTCATGTAGAATTGGGGATATAATAAGAATGAAAAGCTAGGACAAATGACAATGGTTTACTAAAACCCATCATTCTTAAGAAACGAATAAAGAATCTTGGCTCGGCTTCTACTACTAGAAAGGTCACACTTATTGGCAAAGGTATTTCTGCTAAACGAGCTGAAGCTTCCTCTTGGTTACCTACATCACGTGATACAACCTATATGACTTTCCCATTGATGTTGCTGACCTATTTGAGAACAACACCATCTTTATGATATCCATAACATCCTTTGTCCCAAGCAACCAGCCAATCGAAATATGCCTAATACCCACAACTTATTGACATGGACCAACAAGGACCACTGATTCTCGATTTATTTGAAAATGATGAAGTGATCTCAAAATTCATGGGACTCTGTGACAACTTATCATGGGTAGATCAAAAAGTAGGATTTGACATAGAGCTAGATATAAAAGCATACTATGGGGAGACAATTGAATCCTTTAGTCGCAAAATTAATGAAATGTAACTAACATGCAGATCCTTGAGTGAAAACCACCTAGTGGAACTCTCTGATCCTAAAATAGTAAAAACAAAGGATGCATCCGATAGTGAAAACCTCTCTGAGGCACCTAAGGATGAGGGATTCAATCTCCCCCTTAGTGCAATGCATCTAGAGAAGTCAACAATACTAGTAGAAAAATCCACTCCAGTCAATGTGGGAATAGAAGAAGCACCTAAAATTACCTTCTATGTTGAATCCTTGCTAGATGAAGAACAAAAGAACCTAGCAACATTCCTCAAAGAGCGAAAAGCTAACTTTGCATGGTCATACACATATATGTCAGGCCTTGATCCAGAAGTGGTTGTGCATCACTTAGCAGTTTATCCTGAAGCCAAGCTAGTTAAGAAAAAAATAAGAAAGATGCATCCTTAGATAACACTCTTGGTCAAAGTAGAGTTACAAAAGCTTCTTGATGTTGTCTTTATCCAACTGATAGATTATCCTAAGTGGGTTTCAAACCTGGTACTAGTCTCAAAACCCACTGGGGGCATCAAAATCTGTACTGACTTTATAGACCTAAAAAAAGCATGCCCAAAGGATGATTTCCCTCTTCCTAACATCGATCTCATTGTAGAATTAACAATAGGGCATGAAATGATATCACTCATGGATGGTTTTTTGGGCTATAATCATATCATAATTGCCAAGGAGGATCAACATAAAACTACATTCACTTGTCCATGGGGAACCTATTGCTGGAATGTGATGCCATTTGGGTTAAAAACTGTAGGAGCAACCTATCAAAGAGCAATGACCCTCATCTTCCATGACATGATCCAAAAACTAGTTGAAGATTATGTGGATGATATTTTGGAAAAATTAAGGAAGAAAAGTGAGCAGATACAAGTCTTAGGACCCATCTTTGACAGATTGGAAGAATACAAAGTAAGGCTAAATCCAAAAAAGTGTGTTTTTGGGGTCACATTAGGGAAACTTTTGGGGTTTGTCGTTTCACAAAGAGGGATAGAAATTGATCCAACAAAGGTAAAATCCATCCTAGACATGGAACCACCATGAACACTAAAGAAAATGAGAGGATTACAAGGTAGACTGTAGTCCATCAAAAGGTTTATAGAACAACTATTAGATAAAATTCACCCCTTTTCGCATCTTCTCCATAAAGGGATAACTTATAAGTGGGATGACAAGTGTGATAAAGCTTTCCAGTAGATAAAATATTATATACTAACACCTCCAATTCTAATGCCTCCAATACTGAACAAGCCATTGATCTTGTATATCTCAACAACACCAGTAGCACTAGGAGCTCTTTTAGCACAACATGATGAAAATGGAAAGGAAAGAGCCATCTACTACATCAACAAAACCTTGGTGGGCTATGACATGAACTATTCACCCATTAAGAAGGAATTCCTAGCAATAGTTTTTACGTCACAAAAGTTCAGGAACTAAATGTTGTCACATCAAATCAAGCTCATTGCAAAGATTGATCCATTAAAATACATGTTATCCAAAGAAACTCTCATAGGACGAATGACTAAATGGGTGATGATCTTAACAAAATTTGACATAGAGTATGTGGAGTGCAAGGAAATCAAAGGACAAGTAATCACAAACCAACTAGCAGAAGCACCCATCTATGCTGAGAACCCACTAATATTTGAATTCCCTAATGAATTAGTGTTCCTTATTAATCTCACAGCTCAGTGGAAGATGTACTTTGATGGATCATTCACCCAACATGGATCCAGAGCAGGCATTCTTTTTATCACCCCTCAAGGTGATTGTATCCCAAAGTCATGCAGGCTATCATTTACCTGTACTAACAACATTGTTGAGTATGAAGCCTTAATCACAAGTCTAAGGATAGCAGTTCAGTGGTAGATTCAAGAGATGAAATTCTATGGAGACTCACAGTTGGTTATCAACCAAGTCAATGACGACTATCAAACTAAAGACAACAAGCTCACTCCTTACAAGAAAATGGTGGAGAATCTCAAGGACCTTTTTATAGACATAACTTTTGAGAAAATTCCTCGCATGAACAATAGAGCAGCAAACGCCATGGCAACAATCAGATCACTGTTATACATGCCGAACAACATCCTCCAATGTGAATTCTCGGTAGAACAACTTCTCGTACCAACTTTCAAAATCCTTGAATATGAATTTGTATGTGTCATTGTTGGTCCTGGATCTCCATGATATCATGACATGTTCACTTACCTAAGAAAAGGAACCCTCCCATCGAATATCACCCCAAACCTTAAAAAGGCATCCCAATTCGTGATCCTAGGTGATACCCTTTACCGTCGAAGCATCGAAGGGAAATTACTATGATGTATTAACCAAGAGGAAGCCTTAACTACTTTAACAGAAGTACACGATGGCATATGTGGGTCCCATTCTAGCGGTATGGCATTAGCTAAGAAACTGTTAAGGACGGGGTACTATTGGACAACCATGGAAAAAGAAGCTCACTAGTATGTGCGAAAGTGCATCTAGTGTCAAAAACATGGGGATCTAATTCATTCTCCAGCTCAAGAATTGTAGCCAATGATCACACCATGGCCTCTTTTTCAATGGGGCCTTGACCTCATAGGAAAAATCACCCCAACCTCATCCAATGGCCACAAGTTTATCATAACCATTGTAAGGGAAATCGGGTCATCTCAGATAGAAACATCTAAGAACAACAGTGCCTTCGATGATTTTAATTCCTTCAAATTGCCTCAAAGACACAAATACTATGCCATAAAGAGAAAACATGCACAATTGATTTCCCACATTAACCCTTCTAATAAAATCACATGTAGAATTAACCAAATTCAACACTATGTGCATATTCAAAATTGTAGAATTAACCAACATGAAAGACAAACATAAATGGACACATAGATTTACGTGGGGAAAGACCTTACGGGTAAAAAACCCCACACTCCAAAAGATCTAGCCATTGTATTATTCAGCAACAAAAGAGTTACAATACAATTCAGGCTTACAACCTTTATAGATGTTTACACATCTTGTCCATCCGAAGAATACAAACAACAACTGCAACTATTTAGAATCCTTGCACAACATACAGTGTAGATCCATCTCTTCTAACCATTCCACTCTCTCCCAGCTGACCTCTCAGCCAACCCGGCCCTTTGGCTTCTCAAGTTCACATTCTTCACATCCTTCACAACAACATTCTCATTCTACCCTTATAACGTTCCAAAATCGTCACAACCAACAAGTTAGCCAAACACTCTTTTCCACCTCAGTATCCATCGGATCCCATTGATACATTCTATACAAGTCACCGAGTTAGCTATCATCGTATCAGGGAGACCATCTTTGGAGTCCTACCGATGAAGCACTGTCCTAGCTACAAGTGAATTCACCACTGCATTGTTCCATCGTTTCGTCGGTGAGACAAGCTTCAGTGTCTCACCAAAGACACAACTTCTCACTGATGAGGATCCAATGCTACACATTGGGCTATCATTGTGACATCTTACAAATTCCCACCGACGATGTCATCTCCCATCGACAAGTCTTTACCACCATGCAAGTCACTGCTTCATCAGACTCACCAAGACTTCAGTTACTAGGTGTCGAAGAGACATCAGACAATCTCACACCAAACTCGCATTGTCACATCCAGTTCGCCAACCACTCATTCATCAAAGTGACAAAGAGACACTTGACCATCTCTCCTCAAGCACTCAATGTCACATCAACAAGGTCTTGCAGCTCACTATACCGATGGTCCATCGAAGAGACATGCATGTCAAAGAGACTTTCACCAAAGTCTCAATGACACCTTGAAGTCACACCAAAACCGAGTCCCTAACTTCCACCTGCATGTCGAAGAGACTTTCACCAACTCACGGTGACCTCTCAAAGTCTCATCGACAGGAAGAAACATGTCTTCAACTAGCATGTCTAAGAGACATCTCACAATGTCTTAGTGATCGCACAAGGTCACAATGACAAGGTTCCACCCGACTCAACTTGCATGTCAAAGAGACATGATCCAACGTCCCAACGATAATGTTAAGTCACTCTGACAAGGTCCTTGCAGCCTTCTACCAAAATTTCAAGGAGACATCTTCCGAAGTCTTGCCAATCATGCCATGTCTTGCTAACACTCTTTCATCAAAATGTATAAGAGACATTTGAAAACCTCACGCCGAGGCAACCATCTCTCACCGAAATTGTTTAGACAATTTATCGTGGCATCGGGGAGACTTTAGGACAACTCCCTTTGACACCAACCTGTCTCACCGATAAGATACTTCTATGGATAGAAAAAAGTTGTTAGTGCCAAACTATGAAGGTTTTCGAAGTATTGAGGGAGCAAAGAACCAAGTCATGCCGATAAGAGGAAGTCAGTCTAACAAGAGAACCTCAAAGGAATATGAAAAGCCAATAATTTGAGACATAAATCCCAACAAGCTCCCAGTTGATGAAGAACTTATTGGCTTCTACCAATCATAGATCGAATTCCCTATCTCAAGCCATATGCAACAACATTCTGTAATGTTCACCATCTCTGGCAACTGTTCCAACCATCCTCCAAAGGAAAGAAACACGCCATGGTGTATATGCACCAGTCTGAGAGAAAACCATCTCCAGGCCCAACTTGCAGCAATGATTACTTTCCACTACTCCAATGTGCTCATAGCTTGTATAGAAGCACCAACTTCAAAGCCCCAACCAAAACATAATTGTGAAGCCATTCTCTAGAAATGAGATAGAACATCAGCTAGAAGAACAACTAGAAAATTGACTACTCCCATCCAACTGATCAACCCATGTGACAGAAAATAGAACCCACAACATGTGTTATCCATCAAATCTCACATACCTTCAAGGTATCCTCATTAGTAAACTCATGCCATCTTCATAGCCAACCCATCAACTGCAAAATAAAGCTCCATGTGTCAACCAGTCGAAGAAGACAAAGCACAACCATAAACTCCCACTGTATGAGTAATGCCAAATCTGAAAGATCAAATGCATAGAAATTCTACCAATGACAACACATAGAAAGTATAACCATGTAGTACCAAGGAAACATCCACAAAGATTTGTAAAACTTGCAACCAATTGCTACAAGAAACATCTCTCTCAACAGTCTTCCATAGCTCTCCCATGTTCTCCATATTTGGAAAAAGAAAGAGACACAAGAACCTCCATGTCTTCACCCAAGTGACAACACATGACCACAAACTAGTGATCATCATGGCTCCACATAGAAATCTCACATCTAAAGTCATATGAGTTTGAATATATAGGAAGAAGAACCAAACTAAAGAGAAAAAAAATTACAAATCATAAACATGTAGCATCCTCCTACATACACTTCTAAATGCTAGTTGTGTCAAGTAAGATCTCCTTCACAGCCCCAAAATAAAAGTTATAACAACATCCAAACTCGTTCAAACTCAAGAGATCAAAAACAACATATAGATGTAAGCCTCTCAAAGAAGATCAAACTACTTCATTTTCCATCTCAAGAAAACACACCCATAAAGCATCTCCTAATTGTTCTTATCAACTCAAATTCACAAGGAGACAAACATGTTGTCCATCTTCCACTATGAATCCTCCAGAGCCATTAAACAATAGTTCAAGATCCATATCATGAAAGAAAGCATAAAATGCATCTAAAAGATACAATGGGAAAATACCTCTCAAATAAACTTCATTTCCGAGTAGACCAAGAGTGGGGAATGAGAATGCTCCTCTGAGATATACAAGCCACCATGAATCATCCAAGAGAAATCTCCTCATTGGTCTCTGTTGAACTCACATCCAACCAAGGTGTAGGCTCCTCAAAATTTCTACCGAAATCTTCATTAGAAGTAACCATCAACAACACCTTTCTCATCTCAAGAGAATTCTAGCCTTGCCTTGTTCTCCATGTATCCATGAGCACCTGCAAATGATCAT
The DNA here is from genome assembly GCA_007258455.2 of Sequoia sempervirens. Taxonomy (NCBI): domain Eukaryota; kingdom Viridiplantae; phylum Streptophyta; class Pinopsida; order Cupressales; family Cupressaceae; genus Sequoia; species Sequoia sempervirens. The sequence goes on along the minus strand of VDFB02340711.1, from coordinate 27,437 downwards.
CCCATGCTGAACTCCAATCTGCATTACTACTTTATCATGAAGTTCTTAAGCATATGACCAATCCACCCAAAACATAGAGAATCTCCAGACCACTATCAAAGATCCAAACATTTTAACTAGGAACTTATCATGGCATCATGATCTTACCATCCCCCTTAGGAGATACTATGCTCCAAGTGAACATACCATGGTTTTAGGAGCAATGAATCATGCCAAAACTCTAAACCAACATCACTTGTCAAGCACCACCAACACCTCAACCAAAGACTCCAAAAATACTCCATGGTTCCAAGATGTTGCACATCCTCAAATAGTGTTCATGAAAATGCAAATAACTCTTCTACAACAAAAAGAGCTAAGAATTCATCCTAGTAGCATTTCTAACACTAAAGAAGATCATTCACCACCAAGTGATGAATCCACAGTCACTGCTAAAGCTCCCATTGAACCATGACACCTGAGCTTTCCAAGCATCAAGACCAAACATCTGCTGATCTAAAAAACCTCTAGGTCCAATCAACAACATGTCCATTTGACAACAATGTCAAGCAGCACCAAGATCTCCAAACCAAGCAAACAACACCATCATTGTCAAAAGCTTACACTAAAACGCGTATCAAAGTCTTCATGAAATCATGATACACACACTATAGGTCCTCATAGTCGACTATTCAGGTACTCAACACCATCCTTCCTCTCATCTAGAAGCAACCATGCCAATGCACAAGCGACCAGAGACAAGGCCAACTAACAGATCTGCACCAACCCAGAATCAAACCTCATGGATATTGACAATCCACTTCCGAGTTTTCCCACAACAAACATGTAGGTAAAGACAACCCACAACATTGCTCAACCCATAGATTCAATCAATAAAGCATACAAATCCATCATCACACTAGAAACTATAAAAATGAGATCTCAAGGAGAATAACAATGTAGACAACTTAGATCAAGTTCAAATCTGATTTTCGAATCATGCCCACAACAAGCACCATAGTCAAGGGAATCCTTAAGTAGCTCCACAAAACTATAAGTTTTCTTGACCATGTAAAACCTAGAAAATCACTGTGTTTATAAAACACCCATGCACATCTGGATGACTCAAGAGTCTACACACAACCATCATGATTAACTAGAATAATGAAATAACATGAATATGCATCACCATAGACCTTTTAGGAAAATATATAAAACCTTCAGAACCAAAGAACATGAATCCAAGCCATGCAAGTATAGGTATCTTTAAAAGGAACAAGTAGTACAGGAACTCCAGGCCCATTCCAGACCAATTCCAAAACTAGCAGCATGCACATGCATACGAGAGAGCCAGGCTATTCAAAAAAATTTAGACCACCTAGAGATCAACTTCATAGTCTGCATACAATTAGGGTAATAGAGAACAACGCCTTCAATACCAGGTCAAAGTACCCAACAAAAACACAGTACTCCATGGATGAATAAAAACCCAAGCATCTCCATACCATCAGGGATCCTCTCACACAAACACCTAGTATGAACCACACTCTGTTGCAACACAACCATAAGCATAAACTCACACCCCTTGCATCAGGATCATTCACTACCAACCAAGAGCCTTAGACCACATTATTACAATATGATCAACTCTAGTTTCTCCATCTTCAATGTCTTTCATGTTGCATGTTGTCACAAAAGAGCAAGGAATTTTACTCACCAAAGGATCAATCATCAACCAAATCCTTCAGATCTCCTCAAGCTTTCCAGGCGAACAAATCTTACAGAAGGAATAAATAGAACCGAAACACCAGGAAATATTACATGAATCAACATGCAAGAATAAGCAAGACACATGTGAGTCCATGCAAGTACATGCAATACACAAACCTGCACATGCTAGCACAAGAAAATCACATAAAAAGGCTCTAATACCACTTGTAAGGGAAATTGGTTCATCTCATATAGAAACATCTAAGAATAGCAGTGCCTTCGATGATTTTAATTCTTTCAAATTGCCTCAAAGACACAACTACTATGCCATAAAGTGGAAAGAGGCACAATTGATTTCCCACATTAACCCTTCTAAGAAAAGCACATGTAGAATTAACCAGATTCAACATTATGCACAGATTCAAATTTGTAGAATTAACCAACATGAAAGAAAAAAATAAATGGACACACAAATTTATGTGGGGAAAACCCTTACGGGTAAAAAATCCCACACTCCAAAAGATCTAGCCATTGTATTATTCAACAACAAAATAGTTACAATACAATTCAGGCTTACAGCCTTTATAGGAGTTTACACATCTTGTCCATTCGGAGAATACAAACAACAACTGTAACTATTTAGAATCCTTGCACATCATACAATGCAAATACATCTCCTCTAACCATTCCACTCTCTCCCAGCTAGCCTCTTGGCTAGCCCAACCCTTTGGCTTCTTAGGTTCACATTCTTTGCATCCTTCACAACAACATTCTCATTCTATCCTTATAACGTTCTAGAATCATCACAACCAACAAGTTAGCCAAACACTTTTTTCCATCTCAACATTCATCGGGTCCCATTGAGACATTATATATAGGTCACTGAGTCAGCCATCGTTGTATCGGGGAGACCACCTTTGGAGTCCTACCGATGAAGCACTATGCCAGCGACAAGTGAGTTCACCACTGCATCATTCCATCGTTTCGTCGATAAGACAAGCTTCAATGTCTCACCGAAGACACAACTTCTCACTGATGAGGATCCAATGCTACACATTGGGCTATCGTTGTGACATCTTATAGACTCCCACCGATGATGTCATCTCCCACTAACAAGTCTTTATCACCATGAAAGTCACTACTCCATCGGACTCACCAAGACTTTAGTTACTAGGTGGCAAAGAGACATCAAACAATCTCACACCGAACTTGCATCATCACATCAACAAGCATCCAGTTCACCAACCATTCAGTCATTGGAGTGTCGAAGAGACACTTGACCATCTCTCCTTAAGCATCTGATGTCACATCAACAAGGTCTTGTAGCTCAATCTACCACTTGTTCATTGAAGAGGCATGCATGTCGAAGAGACTTTCACCAAAGTCTCGGAGAAACCCTAAAGTCACACCGACATCGAGTCCCTAACTTCCACCTACATGTTGAAGATACTTTCACCAACTCACGACAACCTCCCAAAGTCTCATCGATAAGAACAGACAAGTATTCAACCAACATGTCTAGGAGACATCTCACAATGTCTCAGCAAATCACACAAGGTCACAACAACAAGGTTCCACCAGATTCAACCTACATGTCGAAGAGACATGATCCAACATCCTAGTGACAACGTTAAGTCACTCTGATAAGGTCCTTGCAGCCTTCTATCAAAATGTTGAGGAGACATCTTCTTAAGTCCTTCCAATCACACCATGTCTTGCCGACACTCTTTTGTTAGAATGTATAAGAGACATTTGGAAACCTCACACTGATGCAACCATCTCTCGCCAACATTGTTCAGAAAGATTATTGTGGCATGAGGGAGACTTTAGGACAACTCCCTTCGACACCAGCCTATCTTGCTGATAAGAGACTTTTGTGGATAGAACAAAGTTGTTAGCGCCAAACTGTGAAGGTTTTCGGAGTATCAAGGGAACAAAGAACCAAGTCTTATTGATAAGAGGAAGTCAGGCCAACAAGAGAACTTCAAAGGAATATGACAATCCAATAATTTGAGACATAAATCCCAACAACCGCCACTAATTATTTTACTAAGTGGGTAGAAGCCATTCCTATGACATATAGAATGGGGAAGCATATTTCCAAGTTTATCCTGAATTACCTTAACTACCATTATGGTGTTCCTCAAACTCTCATCTCAAATAATGGAACCCCCTTTAAAAATTAGGATGTGAAAGAGTTTTTCCAAAGATTCAATATCCAACACCGATTCTCTACCCTGTACTATCCCCAAGGCAATGACCAAGCTGAAGCTACAAACAAAACTATCCTAAAAATATTGAAGAAAATAGTGAATGAAGCTGGTCGTGACTGGCATCTGCAACTAAATCCTACTTTTTGGGCTTATTGAACTAGTATCTACATGCCTACAAGTGAAAACCCTTTCTCTTTGGTCTATGAATCAAAAGCTATCTTTCCTATTGAGGTGGGTCTCCCATCATTACGAGTGTCATTACAGAACCTGATTATTGAGAAAGAATACAGAGTGTCTCAGCTGAATGAACTAGAATTCCTAGATGAACGTTGTCTCAACGCCCTCCATCACTTGCATGTATATCAAAACCGATTAAAAGGAAGCTATAAGAAGAGGATCAAATGTCAATTGTTCCAAGTTGGAGATCTTATCCTAAAGCAAAATCAGGAGAACCTTTTGGATCAAGACAACAAAGGAAAGTTTGAGCCTAACTAGTTGGGTCCCTTTGTCATCACAGCAAGCTACAGATCAGGAGTATACCAACTATCAACCCCTGAAGGTGAACCCTTGTAGGATCCAACTAACAACTTGCATCTCAAAAAAAATTATGCCTAGTCTTGAATGGTGTAAATTAGAAAATACAAAAAAATCAAAAAATGATCAGTATCCAAAAAAATGAGAAAAATGATTCAAAAAAGTAAAGAAAAAAATCGTCCTCTAGTGAAAACCACTTTGGTGGAACTTTAGGCAAGTACCTTGGTGAAAACCTGGAAAACAAGCGCCTTGCGGAAATAAAGCACCTCCATCTATTCTTTGGATCTTTTTTCCTATCATTCTTTGCACCACCATTTATCCATCATCTAAATCCTTATTATAGCTTGACATTGTGAGGTATCGTGAACTCTTTAGCTCTACTTGGCATATTCCAAAGGTCAGTCTGTCTTGCCTTTATTGAAGTAGTTTAATATGTCACACTGGGGGAATTTCGTTATGGGATCATATCGGGTTCTTGTATATCTTGAGGTCATTGGAAATCTTATCTCATTAGAAAATCAAAAAAATTCATAAAACATTCATTAGAAAATCCCAAAAACATTTGCAAAATCCTATACAACTAAAATCCAAAAGCATTCAGAAAATTGTAAAGGAAAAAAATTCAAAACATCCAGAAAACATCAAAAACTCTAAAAAGGTCAAACATCGAAAATCCAAAAATAGAGTCCCCATTGTCGAAGTACGTTGTCTCTGAGCTTGAATGTAGGAAAATCCATCATTGATGTGCCCCCAAGACACCCTAGGTCAGTCCTTTAGGAGTCTGTCATAATAAACTAACATCTTTCATCTATTCACATTTTCATCTTGTAATTAGGTCGAGTCAATTGAACTATGTGGTCTCTACATGTATAATGTAGGAAAGGCTTATCTTTGATCAGCCCCCGAGGCCCCTAGGATAGGTATTTAGGTTAGGATCTTGGTCGAAACTTGAAAATTCTTGAAAACCCCAAAACATTCAAAAATCTTCGAAAACCCCAAAATATTCAGAAAACTAGAAAATACAAAAACATTTGAAAATGGAAAAATCAAAAACAATACAAATTATTGAAAAGACCTAAAAATCCTCAAATATTTCAGAAAACCCTAAACAGCCTCAAATAAATTGAATACTAAACATTCATATAAACTTTCAAAAAGACCAAAAACAACCTCAAAACATTTAGAAAATACAAAAAACATTAAAATATTACAAAAAATCTAAAAGCCATCCATCCCATCTTGCTTTTACCTACAATAAACCTTCACCCATAATAAACCAATCATCACCTTCAACCTTTGGTAAAACAAATAGAAAGCAAGTATAGCAAGTCGTAAAGTGAGAACCTAATTATCAAAATCTAAAGTCTAGATCATAGGTAAATACGTCAGTGAATTTTATATCAACAACTTATCTTAGCATCATCATCCTAACATCAATCAACCTCTAATCAACATGTCCTAGGATGTATCCTTCCTACGATGGACGTCAGGATCAAGCATCACTGTAGCTAAACTTAAAATAGGCAAGAGATATGGATAACACTAACTTTTTTTCTTTGATCTTTTCTTATGATTTATCTCAATGACCCATTACGAAGACCTCTCAATGATGTCTATAAAAAAAAAAAGATTTAGAGAGAAAGGAATGGGGCATTGATCATTATCTTTTGTTTGAGAAAGGAATTGGGCATTGATCATCATCTTTCATTTTTTGTGCTTTTGGATACTCTTGCAAAATAATCTTGGTGCATACTTGCTTAGTTGTGTGTAGGAAGGACGTTTCGGGTATGTTGTTGACTATTGCGTATGCTTTGGTCCAATATATTCTAAAGCTTCTAACTTGCATTCCAACAAGGTTTTTGTATGTCAAGGTAAGTACAAGAACTATCCTATCTATTTGTCGAGTCAAAGTTCATTACACTAGATACAATGTCATCCTGGTTATCAATACCTTGATGCATCCTGTCTATGTGTTATTTCAAACAATAAGGAATGGCATAAATCCCAATCCTGAAATGTGAGCAACTCATCATCCTGCATTTCATCTTCATTTTGCATTGTCACATCACCATCTCTAATAAAGTCTCGATGGATCAAGGATTTGTTGGATCTTTTGAAGCAATCATCAAAATCAATAGTCATTCATTCTTTATTCTTCTATCTTCTCTCCATGCTAACCTGGTATCATGATAGTCAACAAAAAAACATCATCAATGCATCCACCCTACATCCACAAACCATCAACATACATGCATCTCATAATCATAGCATAATCATAGCATCCATCATCATAATCATTGCATATTACATCAAACATTTTGCATTATCATTTGAGTTGTTATTATAAGTACCTTAAATCATTGCATATCATGAGCATTTTCATCCATACATCTATATGCATGCATCATCTCATAAAAATTCATAGAAAATACACAAAAATAAGTACATCCACATCATTTGCATCCATAATATTTACATCACATATCATTCATTCCATAACATATCGTGAAAAGATGTTGAAAAAGAACACAACATTGCATCCATAAACATGAAATAAGATGAACACATCATGAATCATCCTTATCCGTATCATATATATATCAAAAAATGAATGTCATGGTACAAAATCTAGATTAGTGTATGTATAAAGTACAATATCCACGAGGCTATCAAAAAGGAGCCCATGAATGTATATCTGTGATAAGGAATTAGGAAACAAAATGAAAAAGTGTATATACATAATAGCTAGCCCTAATGGTTGCTACCCTCTCTGGCCTGCCTCTCAGGCTAATCCTCTGCTCTTGGTCATGCATTACTGTGCTATGAAAATTTAGGCTATCTAAGTTCCTGCGGTACATCTTGGTGATAATGCTTCCTATAATATGTAGCCTCTGTAATGGCCTCTCTATACAATCTAGCTGAAAATGTCCTACCATGAGTAGCCACCATCATAGCCTCTATATGTTGGTACTTGACAATCTCCTGGTCTCTCTCTCTAGTGATGGCCTGCATCCATTGTAACACCTGATCTCTCTCGGCCATAATGGCCACCACCTGCTGCCATGCCTAATCTTTCTTAGCAATAATACCCAAAATCTATTGGCAAGCCTGATCCCGCTCAACAGTCAAAGTCTGCACCTGCTGCTACAACTGTTGAATCTGTGCATCCTTGGCATCTGGTGGTGGCGGTGGTGATGGTTCCTATTGTTGTAGTCCCTGCTATACAACTAGAGGTTGTTGTCTGATTGGCAGAGCCCCCGAAACTTGACCATTTTGGCCATCCTGGGCACCCTGTCCTTTGCCTCTAGCCCCTTACCTCTAGGCCTCCCTTGCAAAGGATCACTGGCCTCCCTTGCAAAGGATCACTCGCTGGATCTATCAACCGTCAGGGAGGTACGAACCAAGCATCATATGTAGGTGTAGTATGTGCTATCGCCTAACCCTGATCATAGGCCCAAGGTTGAGCCGCTAACTTTTTGAAGCCCTCGATTGCCTTGGGAGCTAGAATGGTTGGTCCCCAAGTGGGAACCTCTCTAGCTAACCTAGAAAAAATGGCCCTATATGCATCATCAGGTCTATCATGGATATCTCCAAAATTTTGAGCCACCTTGTTTGGTAAATATCGCTTAATAATAGTGTTCTCGCGACCCTGCATGTATTGGGTCTGCCTGGAAAAATATAGTTGTTGCACATCATCGAACCATGGTGGCATTTGTAGCCACGTGCGCCAGCGGAAAATTGTCATATCATCAATGACCCGTTGCCAATACGAGAGCCCAATCTATCCAATGTGTCTCATGGTAATAGCACCTCTATACCACCAGATCACAGGATCATCTAGCTCGACGTCTGCCATCTAAACAATAGGTCAGAGCACTGCAATATGCTCCCACGCCCAAATGTGAAGCAAAGTCACCCTTGCACTAATGGCTCTCCCATCACAACAAAAAAAATCATGTATTTCATGATAAAGCGAGGCCAGAATCATGGGCCCCCATGCAAAGAGTGTCCTATAAAGCATCTGATGCCATGCCAAACTCCATCCTGGGATGAACCCTCTGCTACGTCTGTTAGGAGCCACCAAACCTGAAATAATGGCTACAATGATTAATCTGAATGTGGGCACGTGAACTCTATACATCTCAAGGTCAATCTATGATGTCACCAAGGTGATGTCCTCAAGCTCCATCACCTCGTGATAGGTATCAAATTCAGAATCAACATCATAGATCACTCGATTGCCATGAATCAACAAATGGAGGATCCACCAAACATCCTCCAAGGTCACCGTCACCTCACCTATTGGAAGGTGGAATGACGAAGTTTCACTATGCCATCTCTTGCACAGAGCAGTCATCATAGCAAGATGTGTCCAAATGATGGGTGCATACACGACATACCAGAGGCCAATCTCTCCCAGGTGCTCCTGGCATAACTTTGAGAGATTGCTTAATCTCTCCAACACGGTGGGTCTATGCTCCCATGACATCAGTGGTGGAATGACCTCCTACATCCATGAAGTGCACAATGTCAGGAAATCAAGAAAATTTGACTCAATTTGAAATTTATAGCTCAAAAATCACAATAGCATCACTATCTTCGATAGTGTCGCTATATTCAAATTTCAAATTGTGATGCCCAAAAGCATTTAAAATTACAAATTGCAACATGCATCACCAAACACATGGGTGTCACATTTTAATCTTTGGAAATCCCTAACCCTAATTTCTAAATTGGCAGAAGCGTCGCTATACAAGTATGTGTCACACTTTAAAATTAGAAACCCTAATTTTAAATCGCAACTAGTGTCGCCATATACATATGTGTCTCTATAATTCATTACAACATCGCCAATTTCAATTTGTGCGTTGTCATATAGTGACGCCGCCAAAGTTTAAATTTCAAAGCATAATAAATGCATCCAAAAGTCAAATTTCAAATCAAGTTTGGAGTTACATACTAGTGTTCATGCACTTGGAAGCCGCTAATGCTCTCGAACTCGGTCAAAGATGTGCCTGGGAAGCTCTTGGCATGCCATTTCATCGGAGGGTCAGAGCTCAAAATAACAAGAATCTCTTAAGTGTGAATGCACAAATGAATTGAAAGTGACCCTTCTTGGCTTATTTAAGGTAGAAAATTATGGTTTTTTTGCCCTAATTTCACCTTGAAGATAGTGTTTATCATCATTTTCAGCAATTTTGCCAATTTGGACCTTATTCTACATCGTTTTTTTGCATTTTTGGCGTAATTCTTGCATCCCAAAGCCTTTCTAGACCCTTGGAGTAGCTTTTAACCTTTATTGAGAAATCAACCCAAAATTCAAAATTTTCACCCAATTTCTCGTGGGGGTAGGGAATCAGCTTTATCCCTCTGTTGGGGCATATAAATGTAGACACGTAAAATGTACTGATTGACATTGGACATCTGATCCTGACCACTAACATCATTTCATCCTGAATCATCCTTCGGTCTAACCATTTAATCGAATACCTTTATTTGATTAAATTTGTCGATATTCCTCTCTTAATTAAATACATTAGTTATCTAAATTAAGTCACCTTTTGCTTGATAATTAAATTGACCATTCTGATCTAATTATCCTATTTAATTAAATAATTAACTTTATTTTATTAAATTTCTAAAGTTTATCTATTAAATTAAATAAATTAAAACCTTATTTAGTTTAATCTAACATCATCTCTTTTAATTAAATAAATCAAAATCCTTATTTAATTAATCCCTTATCACATTCTTCTCATATTTGATTTAAATAAATCCACAAATTTAAGTCAAATAGGTCACATTATTTAACCCCTTCATTAAATTAATTAACCTTGATTAATTTAAATCTCTCATCATGTCCCATCCTCCATCTTTTACCACTTGCACATGAAAATAGATTTAATTGATTTATTAAATCTCTATTTTCTTTCAACAAGGCATCTTTTAAGGAATATTCCCCAAGTTTGAATTCAAAATCCAAGTGGGATGAGTCCTTCCAACAAGGAATTTACTCTCTTACATGTCCTTTGCCTTGAGCCAAGTGGCATTCAATACATTCTTCCTTCCCTCTTTCATGTCATTTCAACAATTCCAAAATTCAAATATATGCATTTATTGACACATTCTTCAAAACTTGCACATCCTCCATCCATTCACAAGTGGACAAGTGGCACTTTTCCATTGGCTAATTCTTAGTCCCACATTTCTCTATTTTGGATATTCATCCATCAATCTCATCTATAAATGAAGATTTCATCCCTCATTTGATCCATCCACAATTTGAGTAAACTTACTATGCTCAAATCATTAGCAATTTTCATCCATTATCATTGAAGTTCATAGCTAAGTTATGCAGATTTTTCTATTGGAGCACTCATCAAGCATCAACAAAGTGGATCACTCTTCATCACACATCAATCTTGCATCATAGGAGTTGGGAAAGGGCTAATTTTCACATCAAATTGGCACCAATTCCCCCGTGGGATCAAGAGTTTGCTTGTTTTAATAGGATTTTAATCTATTTCATTGTGTTCTCCATTCTTTTTTCCTATTTTAAACTATGTTAATGGATTTCATGGGGAATCCTTGTTCTTACTTGCATATTACCTTCCAATGTGTTTGTTCATGTTGTTTTGCAGGTATTAGTATTGGGGTTCGACATATTCTAACCATGCCCTCCTTCTAGCGCCAAAATGTGAACCATGATTCCCAACCTGTACAAACACAACAAACAATCAATATGTTAGATCAAATGCATGGTTAGAAACATGATTCCTCAAGAAATTCATTTGAAAGTAAAAGAAGAGGAATGAAGTTAAGAACACAACAAATTTGAATCAAGAATATCCAATCCTATTCTAAAACCATGCAAACTCTTAATCTCTTGAGGGAGTTGGTACCAATTTGATGTGAAAATTGGCCCTTTCCCAACTTCAATGGTGTGATGAAGATGCTTTATGAAGGATTGATGCTTGTAGTGATGACTTCAATGGAGCTCCATGTTGATAATCTGCAAAAAACCTAACTATGCTTTGAGAAAATGGATGAAAGTTGCTATGGATTTAAGTATAATAACTTTGCATGAATTGTGGATGATAGAAATGAAGGATGAGCTCTCTATTTATAGAAAGAAAGAGTTGAAGATTGAAAGATAGGATGAATGTGGGATAAAAGATAAGCCAATGACATGATGCCACTTGTTAACATGTGAGAGGATGAAGGTTGAGCACATTTTGATCAATGTGCAAGTTTGAAATTTGAATTTGAAGAAGTGACATGTTTAGGGGTATGAAAGAAGAGAGTTAAATGTCACTTGGCTCAAGGCAAGGACATGTAAGAGGCATTGAATTCCTTGTTGGATGTACATGTCTATTTGGGGGGAGATTTCAAATTTGAAGAATATTCCATCTTTGATGCCTTTTTTGAATGAAAATAGATTATTTATAAATCAATTAAATTGATTTTCATGTGCAAGTTGCAAAATCTAGAGGATTTGAGTGATTAAGATTAAATTAATCAAGATTTGACTAATTTAATGAGGGGTTAGGTGATTTTGACTTTTGACTTAGATTTTTGGATTAATTTAAATAATTAAGAGAGGAATAATGATTTAGATTTAATTAAATAAATATTTTGATTTATTTAACTAAAGAGGGATGATGTTGGATTAAATTAAATAAAGATTGATTTAATTTAATAGAATGACTTTAGAGATTTAATTAAATAAAATGGATTATTAAATTAAAAGGGGGATTACAAAATTAATTAAATAAAATTGATTTATTTAATTAACAAGAGATGGCTTAATTAGATAAATGATTATTTATTTAATTAAGGGACGAATAGTGATGGTAAGTTGAAGAGGTAATTTAAGACAAAACGATGTTAGTTAATCAGGATCAAGTGCACGAGATCAATTAGTATATTTTATGTGTCTACAATAAAAAAAAATTTAAAAATCATTTTTTGATTTAAGCAGCAATTTTAATCCGAAGAGCGTTATTCTTTGAACCGAAGCAGTAGGTACCTCACTTCAAAGAGGTGAAAAATGTAGACACAGAAAAATGTCTTAAATGATATCATACACTCAAAACAAATTTACTAACATCATTTCTTCTTTAGCCCTTCTTATTTTCAATTAATTGATTAAATTAGCCTAGCTATTTAATTAATGGCATCATTTTCATCCATTAACCTAATTTATCAATTCAGGTTAATTCACTCCCTCTTCACACTAACGTTTCATCTTATTAAATTAAATAAATCAAAACATTTAATTTAATTCCCCAAGTCATCTTATTTAATTAAATAACCCTAAGTTATTTAATTAAATATCATTTCATCTCTGTCCCCCATTCATTAAATCATTTAATTTAATGAATATCACCTTTAATTCTTCTAATCCCCTAATTGCATGATTAAACCTTTTTTAATTAGCAATTAAACTAATTTTCCTCTAAGAAAGGGAATGTTCCCATGGAATATTCCTTATTCCCCTTTTTGCACAATTAAAGTTTTCTTTTAATTTGCAAAAATTCCTTTTTCCTCCCCCAAATGAATATTCCAAGGAATATTCTTATTCCTCCATCATTTGAAAAAGGGATATTTTCACTTAGCTTCTTAAGCAAGTTTTAACCTTTAACCTTTTGAACAAGTCACCTTTGACCTGTGTGAGTAGGTCAACAGTGTGTTTGTTTGAGGCAAGTGTGAACCCTTGATTAATTCCCATCATGCATTCTCATCCGTTGATGAGAATCCATGATCCATGCCTCTCTCCTTCATCTTGGACCATTGATTAATCTTTTCAATCTCAACCTTCATTCCTCATTTTCTCTCCTATAAATAGGACACTATTTGGAGACAAAGGGATCCATATTTTTAATAGAAAACCCATGTTGAATCTCATCCATCTTTTTAATAGAAAACTCATGCTATTGAATCTCATCCATCTTTTAATTGCAAACTTATGCTATTGAACTCACTTGCATTCACACTCATCTTTTATTCATTTTTAGCTTGCTTTAGTTAATTTTAAGTTGCATAATAGCTTAAAGCATCCATTAATGGCTTCCATGCATCCATCTTAGTTTGTATATGAATCAGGGTTTTCATCTTTTAGCTTAGAATTAGCTTAGATTGGCTTAGCAATTGCATAATTAGATCATTTGTAGCGTAAAATCATGTTAACTTAGCTTGCATCATGTTTAATTTAGCATAAACTAGGTTTTTCATCCATTTATCATAACGGTTTCATCAATTCTCTTCCATAGAATTGACTGAAACAAGCTCACTAATCACAGGATTGGGAAAGGGTCGTCATTTCACATCAACATGACACCAATTCCAAAACAAGATAAGTTTCAAATGGGTTAGAGTAGGAATTTAACTATTTTCATAGTTTGTAACTTTCAGTTTGTATAAATGCTTAGTTTAACTTCTCAATTTGAATGATCTTGTTTGGTAGATTGAGGTTTAGTGGATAGATTGTGCTTCGATTCATCATGGATCAAGCGTAATCGGCCCACCCTGACAATTCTCGTCTCACAGTTTGTTTTGACCTTTTTGAATGATGTTTGAATAATTTATTTAATTACTCAAGTTTAGGGGAAAGCGATTTAATTAAACTATTAAGTGGTAATAATTTAATTGATTTAGGGGAATAGGGTAAATTAGCAACATAACTAAATAATTGTTGTATTAAATTAATCAGGAGGAATAAAGTTAGAGTAGGACTTTATTAAATAAATGAAATTTATTTAATTAGTCAAAAATGATGAAAAAGTGAATTAATTAAATAATGTAATATTATTCAATTAATAGAGGAAATTAGGGTTCCTAATGTAAATAATATGAAATGCAGTGATATTAGGTGATAATGATGTCAATGATGAGAAAATGTCATTTAGGATGCATGATAAGTGTTAGGTCATTTTTACATGTCTATATTTTACCTCTCTTTGACACAGTATTAGTTGCTTTGTTTCAAAGAATTCGATGTTAAGATCAAGATTTGAAAAAATTTATATGCCCCATTATGCCCCAGTAATCAGTGGAAAGATGGTAGGACACTAGGTTGCCCCCTCGAGAGGTTGGCCAAAAAAGTCATTTTTCAGGTCGAGCTCATGACAATGTTTCATTTCAGTTTAGATGTGTAGAGGACAAAAAATTAAGTTTATAGGACCCTCGTTGATAGTTCAAATGTTCCCAGGAGCTCCTAATGTCAACCTAGGAAGTTTTCCTAGGATTAGGGTAGGGTTTGGGGGGCTAAAATAAGTAATTAGGGTTTATTTTTCCTCATTTGCATTCTGAGCCTAGATAATAATTTCTTGCCTTTGGATTTTGTGATTTGTCGACTTTTGAGAAGCTATGGTGAGGATTTGAGGAGCCCCACATCGCATGAATGCAGTTTGTGAGTTCGGGTAACCAACTGGCATTGGTGCTTCGGTATGTACCCTTTCCTTTCTTGTTTTTGTCTTTTCATTTTTGAGTAATTAATGCATGAAAGCAAACTAGGCGATAACGGTAACTTCATGTTTTATTTTCTTTTGAATTGTTTCAACCACTTTTGTTGTTTGTGAATGGACCACTTTTGAGTTTCTTGCACACATTTGATTTAAATGTTCACTCTTGTTGTAAATGTTCACTCTTGTTTACGCTTTTGATTAAAAACTTTGCTATTGACTTTTTTCATGTAAAATAACCGCATTTGTGAAAATTGTTCACTCTTGCTAAAATTGTTCACTCTTGCTAAAATTCTTTGCTTTTGTTGTTTAGACCATTTTTGAGTTTCCCTATCGCTTTCGACAAAACAGTGACCGCTTTTGACAGTTTTTACTGCTTTTGACAACAAAATCATCTCTTTTTACAAAAAGTGACCACTTTTGCTATTTTTGGATTTTTGAGTCAATTTGTTTGCATTCTTAGGTTCATTTTATGTTTTTGTAGCAAATTCTTACTGTCGTTGGTTAAATGGTTGCAGGCGTTTCTCAAACCACTTTACTCGAGGGAGAAACGACCACACAAGTTGTTTGATTTGATCACTGGTTTCCACGAGCTGGAGTGAGATGTGCTAGATGTTGTGGGGTTGAGACATATATGTTACATGTCTGTGATTAGATGTCATAGAGCTATGATGACTGCCCTCGTGGAGTGATGACATTCCAAGACATCATCTTTTCACTTACCTATTGGTGATTCCTCCATTACCTTGAAGGATGTATGGAGGATCCTCCGTGTTCTGATCCATGGAGAGCTTGTGACCTATTCCATATGATAGGTGACACGTGTTATGAGACAAGTCCTTGGTGTTAGGCGTCTTCAGGTTTGTGAGTTATTGATAGACCTGTCTCCCTTCATTGGCAGTGTGGATCCAGTTTCATCGGTCCTATGTGCTTTGGTTTTGGGGATCGTCGTTCATGTCGGCAAGGTAGGTAGTTTCCCATTGGTTGGGGCGTATGCATTGAGCAGATGTTTGAGCATGGCACTAGATATGCATGGGACTCATGTCTCCTTGTGCATTTATATAGAGATATGAATGAATTTGCTTATCATGGAGGTAAATCCATTTCTACTAGTGTGACATTGCTTCATGTATGGGCATGGGAGCATATCTCAGTTACTAGGCCCAACGGCATTTTGGATCGGGATCCAAAGGATCCCTATTCTTAGAGATATGGTGATTTTTTGCATTACACTTGGCCTGGGAAGCTACCTTACTAGTGCCGCATGATAGATGATATGCCTAGTTTTATTTGGAGACCATGGTTGGACTGTGATACCTGGCATGACAACCAAGAGCAACTCCCATTTTGTAGATAGACATGGTGGTTGATCAACTATTTTTGTACTTTTCTTGAGCGATATTTACCTGATCGAGTGCTTCGCTAGTTTGACAAGCGTCAAAAATGTTTTGTTGATGACTACTAGGCTCACTTTGGCAAGACCACTTGAGAGGTCCGAATATGGGGGTTGCAGGTGAATCGTGATGCAATGATAGCTGAGTTTAGAGAACTTGCCCCCATTAGATGGGGATGGTCTATCAGACTTGCAAATCCTGGGATTACCCCAAATTATGATTAGTGGTGGGTCCATCAGGTGCCTCTAAGGTTTACAGATCCTACTAGTATTGTGCCTAGCAGTGGGTAGAGTAGGGATTATCGAACACTGTGGGGGGAGACAATGAGTTAAGGTTGTTGTAGAGCAATTGGACAGAGTGAGGCAGGATGGGGATCAAGATCAACATGATGATTCTATACAGCAGGATCAGGCACAGGGTCACCCTCCTCCACTTGGTGATGTAGTAGCGACAATATAGATATTATAGTTGATAGCGGCCAGGGATATAGATATAGTGCGGCAATATGCCACAGAGGCACAGTTAGCTGTATTGACTGTAGAGCATGATGTGACTAGGTAGGAGAGAGATGTTGCTAGATAGGAGTTAGTGACAGAGCAATAAATTGGAAAATCTACAAAGGTTTCTTTGGCTACATAAATTCCTATGGCCAAACATCAGTCTAAGCGTGAGTAGCTGGTACAAAAGGTGGCATATTATTAGACACTTTACAAGGCCTTTGTATCCAGAGCTCAACGATGACTGCATTTTGAAGAGCATAGCACAACTACAAGGAAAGAGTTAGGTAGGAATTCAGTCAGATAGCCTGATCAACCACATCCTTCTCACCAGAGCCAGGATCCTTAGAGATATCCTCCTCAATATGGCCATCAGGGCTGATTATATCTTGATCCGTTTATGATTTTTATTGTATCAAAGACATATGTTGTAGACATGATTTTGTATATACATTCATCGGCCTTGTGAGGCCTCGTATATATGTATCTTTTTGTATTATGATATCACACATGTTTATATGATGATGTACCTAACATTCTCATTTTTTATGATATTATATATGAGATATACATGTTTTGATTCAGCTTCATTATGTGTTATGTGATGATTATGGATGATGATGTATGATTATACATTTTTTTTGTACTTTTTTGATGTATGCATATGATGTGGATGTATGAATGATCATATCTTATGATATATGATGTTTTATTATGTATATGATCGATATTGATATATATGATGGATGATGATATCCTATATATGTGATGTATGATGTTTTTATTGCTTTATTATGGTCATGATATGTACTAATGAAATTGTGGATGCAGGATGGATGTTGTACTAATGATATTGTAATGCAAGATGGAGTTGTTCGTTAGAAGAAATGTTGGATGATGGATAGAAATTTGATGTTTTTAGTTACTGATGAGTTTCTTTTTCTTTGCATAGAGGCTTTGTATCTTTAACAATCCTTTTTGATGTACTAGGGTACTATAACATTGTGTACACTCGATGAATACATAGACATACAGCATTTTTTTTGTACCAACACAGTTACCTAGCATACTGCTACAAAAATTGTCTCAAAACAACTCCCATACACCAAACAAAGCAAGTATTCGCCATGGTAGTATCACAAAAAACATCTTACAAATAGAACTAACAAAAATTGACTATTAATACCACCATTTCTTCTTCTCTAAATCCTTATAGACATCCCTGAGAGATCCTGCGAATGTGGTATTATAACAAATCAAAAAGATAAGACTATAAAAAGATAAACAATGTTGCAGTATCACTTGCCAAATCTATTTTGAGGTTTTAGGCTATTATCCAGTGTTGATGATGTCTATTGTAGGAACTTTCTATTTGTTAAGACATATCTCAGGATGTTGTTGGTGAATTTTCAATAGATAGGTATTTAACACTTTGGCATTGTTTTTCCTTGATAGTTGTCTAACCGTTTCGATCTTCACTTTCAAATTTTTTATTTTGATGTTTGTTTTGTTTGTTGTTTACATTGTCAAAGGGTGAGTGTGACGATTGTTTATTATGTATGAAAAGTCTATTGTGGCTGGTGATGATGGAGGTAAGACCTTTTTGATTTTTTAAGTGTATATGATGTTATTTTTGTTGTTTTAGGGGACTAACCTAGGGCCTTAGGGGTTCATCAAAGATAAACCTTGCCTACATTGTACACGCAGAGGCTCGTAGTTCACTTGGTTTGATAAGAACATGTTTTTGATCTTTTCTACTTTCTGAATGTTTTTCAATTTTGTATTTTTGACCAGGTTGAAATAAAGCATGATACATACCTAAGGGGACTAACCTAAGGCCTCATGGGATGATAATCCTTTCCTAAATTATACATGTAGAGACCACGTAGTTTGACTTGTGTTGACTCAAAAGCATAACATGTTTTTGTGATTTTGATGTTTATGAATTTGTTTTGATTTTGTTGTTTTTTTGGATGTTTTTTATTTTGATATTTTTTTACCATGATGGGATGTACACAGATCCAATCTGCTACCAATTTCGGGAAGTTTCCCCCAGTTTGAGGAAAGATTACCTTTATTAGGAGAGACAAATGTTGATGGTGTAGCAAGGTTCAATACTTAATCAATCATCGAGCCATGGTTTGATACATGTTTTATTATGGACAAATGGGTGGATGCTTTATAAAGTGTTGATAGATAATGATGCAAGTCTTATTCAAACATAGTGTGTGTTTGCTAGATTCTCACTACGGTACCTAGTCTAGAAGTGCCACAAAGTGGTTTTCACTTAAAGAATGTTTTATTTCTCTTTATGTTTTTTCTCGCTTTTGATTTTTTTTATTTTTTATGCTTTTAATTTTTTTTGGATTTTTATCATTTTTCCTAGGGTGCTCTGATGTGTTTAACTATAGAACTTCTTAAGGTGGTTGCTATTCAATGGTTTGGTTAAATGTTCCCCTTTAGGAGTAGCCAATTGATAGGCTCCAAAGCCATAGCTTGTTGTGGCAATGAATGGGTCTAACTAGTTGGGTTCAAACTTACCTTTGCGATCTTGATTCAGTTGTACCTTTCGATTCTCTTTGAGTACCAAGTCACCAATATGAAAGTTTTTTTTTTTGATCTTTTTATTGTAGCTTTGTTTGAGCCAATTTTAATAAATTTGTAGATGGTTTAACACACTCAAACACCTTTCGTCTAGGAGTTCCAACTCATTTAATTTGGACACCTGATACTCTTCATTGCTGACCATGCCTTTTAGTGATATTCGCAGTGAGGGGAATTCAACTTCAATAGGTAAGAAAAGTTCAAATCTGTAGACCAAGGCAAATGGTGTGGCACCTGTAGGTGTACAAATACTAGTTCATTAATTCCATAGGGCTAGGTTTAGTTACAAATACTAATCATGATTGACATCATTAACAGTCTTTTTTAGTATCTTTAGGATGGTTTTGTTAGACACTTCAGCCTGACCGTTTCCTTGGGGATATTAGGGCATGAAGAATCTATGGTGGATAGCAAAATTGGAACAAAGCTCTTTGAAAAATTGGTTCTTGAATGGGGTCCCATTTTCTGTTATGATGGTTTGGAGAATTTCATATTGACATATTAGATAATTCAAGATGAACTTGGATATCTATTTATCAGTGATGTAGGTTAATGGAATTTCTTCTATCCACTTCATGAATTATTTAGTTGTGGTAATAATGAACTTATTCCCATTAGAAGAGGTGGAAGAGATCTTACCTACCAAGTTTAATCCCCACTGTGAAAAAGGCCACGGTGTTGTGATAGGTCTTAGCTTCTATGTTGGTGTGTGAATGAGGTCACTGTGCTACTAACATTGGTGGCATTTTCTTGTGTAGGCAATAGCTTCTTGCTCCATTGATGGCAAATAGTATCCTATTCTTAGTAAATTTTGTGCTAGGTTAGGTCCACTAGAGTGGGACCCACAAATTCCTTCGTGTACCTCTTGTAGGGTGGTTTGTGCTTCTTCTACCTCAAGACATCGAAGTAAAGTACCCTATAAACTTCGATGATATAAGGTGTTTCCTATGATTGTGAATTAGGAAATCCTATGAGAAAAGGTTTTATTTTGGGTGGTTGTCAAGTGAGGGGATACAATACCATGTTGGATATAGTCAAATGCATCATGGTACCATGGCGAGTTAGGACCAATAACAACATACACTAGTTCTGATTCTAAGATATTGAATGTTGGTATTAAGAGTTTCTCCACAAGGAATTCATACTTAGAAATGTTCTATGGGATGTTGAGGAGTGATCTTATCATTTCCATAGTGTCAACTACTCTTTTGTTGATCTAGGGAACCTATTCAAAGGTGATGGTGACAAAAAATTGTTTGAAACTATCCACCTTTCTCTTATATGATAGTAGCTTGTCATCCTTTGTTTGATACTCATAATTTACTTGCTTGATTACTAGTTGAGAGTCTTCATAGACCTACCATTCTTTTATCCTCCATTAAATTGCCATTTTGAGTCCTGTGATTAGTGCTTCATACTCTAAGATTTTATTTGTGCATGGGAAAGTGATTCTATAAGCCTTAGGTATACTATCTCCCTATGGTGTGAGAAATAATATACATACTATCTTGAGTTGTGCTGAGTGTAGGACCCATCAAAGTATAATGTCTAACAACTTGTCTATTCTATTAGAAGTATGCTTTCATCTGGGAATTCTATTGTGAGAGGCTTGTGATCTTCCATTGGTGCTTCTGCTAGCTGATCTGCTACGATTATCCTCTGATGGATTTCCTTCCCACGTACTCAATGTCAAATTTGCTCAGTATCAT
Organism: Sequoia sempervirens; assembly: GCA_007258455.2. Classification (NCBI taxonomy): domain Eukaryota; kingdom Viridiplantae; phylum Streptophyta; class Pinopsida; order Cupressales; family Cupressaceae; genus Sequoia; species Sequoia sempervirens. The sequence continues at coordinate 6,334 of VDFB02340711.1, read as the reverse complement.
CACCCATTTAGTGATTCTGCTTGTTAGAGTTGCTCTTACTAATAGGTACTTTAGTGGATCGAATTTTGAGATCAACTTTACTTGTCTATTCAAGATATAGTTTTTGAACTTATGTGTCACAAAGATGACAAAGAAACATGCTCTTTCTATGTGAGAATAGTTTAATTCGTAGCCCACCAATGTTCAGCTTATGTAGTAGACCGCTCTTTCCTTGTTATTATCATCTAGTTGTGAGCTTTTCTTGTAGATACATAGAGTATCATTGCTTTATCTAGATTAAGTGGCATTAATACTAGAGTAAGTAGATACTCCTTGACTTGTTGGAATGATTGATCGCATCTATCATCCCCTTTGAATGTGATGTCTTTGTGTAGCAGATGGGTAAAAGGATGACACTTGTCTGCCAACTACACGATGAATCACCTAATGGACTATAGTTTCCCTTGTAAACTTCTCAGTTGCTTTAATTTCTTCAGAGGAGGCATTTCTAATATGGCTTTCACCTTTGCAGGATCTACTTTGACACCTCTTCTTGATACTATGTACCCTAGTAGCTTTCCAAATGTTACTCTGAATACACATTTTTCTGGATTGAGCCTCAAGTTGTACTATTTGAGCATGTCAAACACTTTTCCAAGGTTGGTCAAATGGTCTTCTCTCTTGATGGACTTCGCTAGTATGTCATCCACATGATCTTCCATAGTTGTATGCAACATATCATGAAAGATTGTAGTCATTTCTCACTGATAGGTTGTCCCTACATTATTTAGACCGAAAGGCATGATGTTCTAGCAGAAGGTACCCCATGCACAAGTGAATGTTGTTTTATGTTGATCATCAAGAGATATTTTTATCTGATTATATCTAGAGAAGCCATCCATCAGTGACAACATTTCATGTCTTGCGGTTGGATCTACAATCATATCAATGCTCAGAAGAGGGAAGTCATCCTTTAGGAAAGCTTTGTTTAGATCTTGAAATTCCATGCAAATTCTTATGCGCCTAGTGGGATTTGATACTGGTACTAGGTTTGATATCCATTCTAGATAATCAATTGGTCTGATGAAGCCTACATTCAGTAGTTTCTTTAGTTCTAATTTTACCAAAAGTGCTATCTAGGGATGCATATTTTGTAGTTTCTACTTGATGGGTTCAGCTCTAGGAAATACGGCTAGGTGGTGTACGACCAATGTTGGATCTAGCCCTGGCATGTCTGCATATTTCCATGCAAATTTTATCTTCCTTTCATTGATAAATATTGAGAAGTTCACCTTTTCTTCAGGATCAAGTGATGCTGCATGGTATGTGATCTTGGGTGTTTCTATGGTGTCAACGTTGATGGGTTCAACTTCTTCAACTAGGATTTTTTACTTCTCTTGATATTCAGAAATAGGGAGATTGAATCCTTCATCTTTGGGTGCGTCAGGAAGGTTTTCACCCTTATATTCGTCCTTTATTTTTCTCTTTTCAAGATTTGATAGAGCCACGTCGTGGTTTCCCTAGGGGATCTCATTTTGATTTTTACATTATATTTTTCAATTTTCCAACTAGAGGACACAACCTCCCCTTTGAAATATGCTTCCTATTCGAGTTCCATGCAAAACCCTACTTTATGATCTCCTGATGGTATATCATTTTGAAGTTCCATAAACTCAGCAATGGCTGCATCGTTCTAGAATTGATCCAAAATAGGTGTATGGTGTTGTTGGTCTCAATCTATTAACTATGGGTAATAGAGGGGTAGGATGTCATTGTTATTTATAAAGTTTATGGAAGTTATTGAAATGGTCAATATGTATTTGGCATCATTCTCCCATTGGGTATCTAGGTCATCATCGCTAGAGGTGATAGAGGAAAGAGAATCCCATTCATACTCGTTAGAGTCTGTTTCATAAGTATAGTTTTTAGATATAGGTTTGCTAGGTCAGGTAGGGAATATGCTTATGATAAAGCTTTCAAGTAAGTCCTTGATGGGTAAATCAATGTCTATAATATGATAGGTATACAATGTCTTAACGTCAGTAGAAGGAGCTCCTTTCTTAAAAGAGGTACATCTAGTGTTTGGAGTTACCACATCTTTCAAACCATAGCCTAGTACCATGTTCTTTCTTTGTTCCACTATAATAGGTTCCCATTTTCCTTGTTTGTGTCATCCAAGGCCACCTTTTCCAATGTATCCCATTTTTTTAGCTAGTTGTTACCCTTTACTACTAAGATCAATGAGAAGGGGTTGTAGTTGTTCTGGTTCTTTTTGTTCTTCTTTGTAGATCATTGACGAGAGATCCTCTTTGAATATTTCCTCATCCTTAATATATCCCCACTTGGTAAAGATTGTGGGTTTAACTACCATTTTTACTGCTTGAACATTTTTTATCTCCTTGGGCCCTCCATAAAATTCTGGTGTTGGGGGTAGCATTCCAATGCAAAAGGATTGATTTAAATGATAGTTCCCATTACCTTTGTCAAGTAATTGAATCTTGGGATTAGATTTTGGTTGTTCACTTGATGGGGGTTTAGTTGAGCTTGATGGTAGTGTTGATGGTTCGACATATGAGAAGGAGTGCAATGATATATCATTACTAGATATATTCTAGATTTTGTTGTATTTCTTCTCTAGTTTTGCACAGTAGTGGAAGGGTTCAAGATTGACGTCTAATGTAACCTCCTTTCCTTCATGAGGAAATTTTAGAAATTGGTGGAATGTTGAAGGAACCACTTGTAGTGCATGAATACATGGGTGTCCTAGAAGAAGGTTATATGGTAGGTCAAGGTCCAATACTTGACATGTTTCTATTGTTGTTGGTCCTATCTGTTCAAGTAGCCTAATTGTCCCTTCTAAATTTCTTTCTAGGTCATCATAAGCCCTTATAGTGATGATTTTTCCCTTCTCAATTACATCATCAGAATACTCTAGCTTTTTAAAAAAATTCAAGGTACAAATGTTTAAACCTACATTTTTATCTATCAATACTGTTTTGACCATATGTTTGTGGACACCAACCTCTAAATAAAGGCTTGCTTGTGGAATGAATTCTACAAAAGGTCTTTTTCGGAAAATACTAAATGATCATTGGCCATGATCTTTCCAACCATGGCTTGAAATTGATGCTTCCAAAGCTTTCTCTAGTATGTCCCTATGCGTGGGTGATAATTTCAATAGCTCTGGGATGGAGATCAAAGCGGGAGCCTTCTTCAATTGTTCCACAATACTATAGTCATTGGATGAATTAGTTGTGGGTTTAGGTGGGGCTCCTTGTATTTTGAATTTCCCTTGATGAGTAGTTACATTACATTCATGGTCCCTACCTCGTATAGTTAACACATTGACCCTAGTGTCATCTACTTGGGAGAGGGTACCCAAGACAGTGTCACCATAGGTGTAGTCGGAGTTGTGATAGTCTTGTTCTTCCCCTTTTCCATTTTTCTTAGCATGGCTAGGAATTAAATTTGTGTAGATTTGGAGATCTTTGTTTCCAGGACGGTGTTCTTGTTGCATAGGTGGTTGTCGTTGCACCAAAATATCGACCTATTGATGCCTAATACAACCGCTAGATTTATACAAGATCCAAGATCCACAGGAGGTAGTTAAACCATGTCATGAAGCATGAGCGTCGTTTTAGCCCATGTTGAGGAGACCAAGGGTGACACCTTGCAACAATCTCCCCCAGAACAAGTGAGGGGTTCGAACCTATGATGTCAACTCTGATACCAATTGTTGCATAGGTCGTTGTCATTGCACCAAAAGATTGACCTATTAATGCCCGATACAACCGTTGGATTTATACAAGATCCAAGATCCATAGGAGGTGGTTAAACCATGTCACGAAGCTCGAGTTCCATGATGGACCATGCCGAGGAGACCAAGGGTGACACCTTGCAATAGTTCTATATCAACTTCTCCCTTGTTGATTAAGTCTTGTATTATATGTTTGAGTCCCATGAAGTTATTTTTTGTATGTTTCTTGATCTTGTGAAACTCACATAGGTCCTTTTCATTGTACCATGGTGTTTTAAAACTCAACTCTTCATAGTTTGGGCACTTGTTGACTTTTATGAGGTTTTGTTGAACTAATTTGCGCATGATTATCTCAAGTGTTTCTTTGAATTGAGTAAATTTCCTCCTTGGTTGGACATATTGTCCTTGTTGTCCTCCCTAATTTGTCCATTGGTTATCTAATTGACTATTTTTGGGATAAGTAAGTTGATTGTTTTGTACATTGTTGGGAGCATAGCTCGTTTATGCAACTTGGTCTTTGTTTTGTGGTCCATTGGGATTTTTCATATTCCCTACAACTCTAGCATCAAATACTCCATTGTTGGTAACATTTTTGTTCTTGGCCCAAATCTTGGGTTTTTCATTTGAACTAGAAGGGTTGTCTTTTGAGTTGTTTAGTTTAATGGCTCCTCTTGCTATGAGATCGCTTTCAATGTGTAGTCCATTTTCAATAGTCTCTTCGAAGTTATTGGGGCACAACATGGTGATTTGGTAATTGATATCCGCTTCAACATTGGAAACAAAGATATCCACCAGTTCTTTGTCAGGAATAGGCCACTTGCATCTACTAGCCTTATGTCTCCATCTTTGTAGGTAGGATGTAAAGGATTCTCCTTGGCTTTGTTTAATATTGTAGAGGTTAGTGATGGTAACATCCTATTCTATGTTGAACGAGAAGTGGTTCAAAAACTTGTTAGTTAATTCATCAAAATTCCCTAACCCAAGCATGAGCATCTTTAAACAAATCGGACCAAAAATAACCAGCTCTCATAATCTTAATAGTTTTTTTTCTAGGTGCAAAATGACCTCCAGAAGGTCCATCATGAAACTCCTACAGAATTTTATCAATCTAATCTAGTTCAACACATCTTAGCAAAACTCCATGAAAATCCTTCCTATATAAAACTCCATTTATGAAAACATAAGGAATGGCTTAAAGTCTGAAATACCTTCTTTTTGTTTTATCCAAACCTTCAGGACAGTCACTAGTTTCAAGATAATGCTTCATATCTTGCAGCCAATTAGAGGAAGGATCCAAAACATCATTTTGTTCCTCATTGTTGAGCACTAGGACAACTTGTTCATCAAATTATTTGTTGTCGTCTACATTACAAGCCAGTTGTTCACATAATCCTTTACCTCTTACAAGCTCGATAACCTTAATTTGGACATCATATTCCATTACCTTCGTAATCCAACCAGCTCTTTTGTCATTAATATCTCTACTCAATAGGAAATATTTCACTATAGAATGAGCAACCAACAACTGAATCTTATTGTCAGAAAGCATGTGTCTAAACTTCTTAAGACTTCTAACCACTGCAAGCACATGCTTCTCAACAAAAGAATACTTCACTTCATAATCTTGAAGTACTTGGTTGAAAAATGCAATGGGTTGCTCCAAACCTTGATCATTTTGTTGACACAACATAGCTAAGATAGTATCCACACTCCCAAAAGTGTAAAGAATAAAATCTTTGTCAAATTAGGATTAAGGAGCGTTGGAGCAGCAGCTATGGAATTCTTGATTCCATCAAAACTTTTATTTCCTTCTTTGGTCCAGCTAAAAGTGACATTCTTTGTCAACATAGAGGTTAGAGGTTGCAAAAGATAAGCAATATTTGGAATGAACCTCCTTACAAATTTTATTCTACCAAGAAAGCTTTACAAGCCTTTCTTGTGAGAAGGTAAAGGTAAAGCAAGAGTAGCACTTATCCTTTTCGGATCAATTGAAATTCCATCCTTAGATACTACATGTCCAAGCAATTTACCTTCATGGACAATGAAGATACTTTTCTTGGGATTCTATGAAACTCCATATTCTCTGCACCTCTCGAAGATCTGCTTTCAATGAACTAAATGGCCACTTGCATTCTTAGAGAAAAAAATAATATCATCTAAGTAAACCATTACAAATGTGTTCATCAAACCATGAAAAGCCATATCCATGGCTCTTTGGAAGGTAGCTCCTGCATTGGATAATCCAAAGGGCATCTTCTTGTAAGCCATGGTTCCCCATTTTGTCGTGAAGGTTGTCTTATATTGATCTTCCTCTTTCACCAATATCTGGTTGTACCCTGAAAATCCATCTAACAAAGAAAACCTATCAGATCTAGCTATAACCTGTAAAATCTGCTCCATTGAGGTCAGTGGATAATGATCCTTGAGAGAGGTTGTGTTTAGATCACGAAAATCAACACATAGCCTATTCTAACCATTCTTTTTCCTAACAAGTACCAAGTTAGAAACCCAATATGTATGCTTAATTGGAAAGATAATATTACCTTCAATCAACTTGTTTAACTTTGTTTTCATAAGATGTTCCAACTTGGGATTAAA